>VMDO01009810.1:55620-75148 GCA_007922755.1 Pedetes capensis
AAAAAAAAAAAAAAAAAAAAAAAAAAAAAAAAAAAAAAAAAAAAAAAAAAAAAAAAAAAAAAAAAAAAAAAAAAAAAAAAAAAAAAAAAAAAAAAAAAAAAAAAAAAAAAAAAAAAAAAAAAAACCCAGAAAAGTGCCCGAGAAAAGAGGAAGAGGGCGATGGTGCTGGGTATTTCTGGGAAGATAAAGACCAGCAACTGACAATTGGGAATGTAAAACAGACTGGAAAAAGGAAATCTCAGGATGGAAGGACTGCCGAAAGATTGAAAACTCATGACATCAGAGTTCCAGAAGGAAAGGAGAAAGAAGGTGAGGCCAAGAAAGTGTTCCAAGGGATAATGGTTGAAAATTTCCCAAATATGGAAAAAGATAGAAACCTTCAGAGTCAAAAGATGAGGAAACTCCCAAAAGAAAAACAAAACAAAACAAAGCACCAAAGAAATCCTTAAGAACACATGCAGTAGTCAAAATCTGAAAACTAAAGACAAAGAAAAAGTCTTGAAAGAAAGCAGAGAGAAATGACATATTACCTATACAGAAAAACAAATGGGAAAGGCAGTGGATTTCTTATCTAAAACTATAGGGCTAGAAGAAATTAAAATGATGTGTTTTATGTGTTGAAAGAGAATCATCAACCTAGAGTACCAGATCCTGTAAATATATCCTTTAGAAATGAAGGGGAAACTAAAAATCTATAAGCCATGCACATTACTAAGAACTCATATCTAGAATATAAAGCATTAGAAAAAGGGGGGAAAATGAAGGGATATTTCACAGAAAAGGATAAATTTATGGCAAATAAGCATTGAAAAGATATTCAACATCACTAACCAATGGAGAAATGCAAGTGAAGACTATGAGATACAATCTATACTTCTTTAGAACAGGTAAAATTAAAACTATTGACAATACTAAATCAAGAGACTAGATCTCTCAAATTTTTCTGATACTCTGCAGAATTGTTTGGTTATTTCTTATAAAATCAAGTATATTTTTATCACATGACCCAGCACTGCATTCCTGGACATTTATTCTGGGGAAATGAAAATTGTCTACAAATGAAAATTTTATTCATAGTAGCTTTACTTGTAATAGTCCCAAACTGGAAACAACCAAGTTGTCTTATAATAAACAAAGTGTGGTACATCCAGACCATAGACTATTACTTGGAAATACAAAGGCATGGACTGTTGATAGATGCCACAACTTGGATAGATTAGAAAGACACTGTGCTGAGTGAAAAAGCCAACTCCATAAGGTCATAAGGTCATACACTGCATGATTTCATTTCTATAACATCCTCTAAATGACAATATTGTAGCAATGGAGAACAAACTAGTGGTTTCCAGGGATGAGGGATATAGTGGGTGGGGTATGATTATATAGATCTTTGCAGCATGGAACAGCTCTGTATCTGGATTGTGGTAGTGGTTACACATATCTATACAACTGACAAAATGGCACAGAACCATACACAACTTATGCCAATGTCGAATTCCTGGGTTTGATAGAATGCTGTCGTTATGTAGATGAAACCACTGAAACTTCTTGGTAGTATTTGAAAATATCTTTGGATCTATGGTTATTTCAAGAACAAAAAGGGAAATAAATAATTAATCAATAAGTAAAACCAAGAAGATAAAGGTACAACAGAGAAAAACATCACCTCCAGGGGAATGGCAGAGTGGCAGCAGATTCCCATCTGTAGCAAGAGATGCCAGGAGCACATGGAGGGACAGCTTCAGAAAGCTGCTGGAGAAGGATTATTGCCTGACTTTCACAACAGACCAAACTAAAAAATAAGAGCAAAAGTAGAAAGATACACAAAGTCTATGAAAGTTATTTCTCTCTGATCTTCTGTGAAAGAACTATTGCTAAGTATGTGCTTGGGAAGTCCTTGCTCAGCGCAGTAGCATGGGAACTATGAAGACAACTGTGCAAGCCAAAATCATGGGAAGAAATTTCAATCAATGGGACAAGCTGAAATTTTTCAGTAACCTTTAAAAATTATGGTCAAGACATTAAATACTCTCCTATGGTTGATTATAAGCAAAGAGGAAAATGAAAAGAATATACTAAAACTCATATGTATTTCATACACTGTAATATAAAATACTGGTAACACAAAGAATGAAAGTCATTTTATCTCCTTGTAAGGAAACTTGGAAAGGGTAGTCTGAACACGTGTTTAATGCATTATTGCTTCTTCATTTCTTTGCCGCATCTTTCATCTTTTCTTAGTTCTACCCTTTCTTAAAAAACTGTCTTTGTACAATATCAGTGGAAGACAAGGACACAACATGACTGCATGCTTATGGCTCAGTGGCCAATTGCTGACAGGCTTTGAAAGAAGTGACGTGATCAGTCCCTGGTCGTGATTTGTGGAGTGAAAAGTTAACAGGAAAGTCTGTATTTTTTGCACTTACTTTCAGTCACTGTGTCCTGTTAACTGAAATTTGAATGGTGCAGTTTGGGATTGGCATCATTTGATGAAACTGGTGACTGGAATTCATGCATATCAAAACTGTACAAAGGGCTGCCTGCATTTCCAAAGGGATGAAATTCGTTTGAGAAAGAACATTGAGAGACAGGAAGCTATGGTGAACATGTAATCTATAACATGTCACACATTATAATTAACTTTTGATTATAAAATATAAAAGTGGTATTTTATATGTAAACATAGAAGTGAAGCTAACCAGGCAGAAACAGCATGTTGAGTAGAAGGGATGAAGAGGTAGTTAAAGTCTGGCAAAGTCCTTGTTATACTTGGAAGAGGACTGGAAATATGAGGAATTGAGTTTTTTTCAGAGAAAAAGGTAAAATGGGTTAGAAAGGTAAGGGTACTAATTACCAGAACAGAAAAAAATATATAACTTCATGACCATAAGAATGCAAAACTTAAGTAGGAGGGGGGAGCACAAAAGAAAATAATGAGGAACTGTAGAAAATAAAATATATAAGATAAAATATCTGAAGTTCAAATAGATGAGTAATCACAAAAGATAAAGAGACTTGCTTGTCAATTAAAAGATAAGATTAAAAATGCAAAAATCAATGCTGTCTATTGCTCATAAGTGATACAATTAAAACAAAACCACACCGGAAAAGCAAGGGGTAGAAGAAAATATACCAGACAAACACCAACCAAAACACTGAAGTGATGTTAATAGCAGGTAAAATAGAATTTAAGGCAAATAGCATTTTAGGGGCAAAATGGGACAATGCATTATAATATTGTCTTAAAAGGAGTGATCTGTAGTGATCAGTTGTATACATTTAACAATGTATACAATGTATTTGCCCTAGAATGGGAAAACAATACTACCTCAACCTACATAAAGGGAAAACACAACAATATTGTAAGAATTCACAAAACTATCATCATTTCATGGGAGACTTCTATTTACTGCTATATATATCCACACTGATAAAGACATTTGGTAAGGAAATGGAGAATCAAAACCACACTTCTCTGCTTGATCTGATGGTAAATATATAACCTTGCCCTTATCAGATCAGTTTCCCTAATAATCTGCTAAGTGTCTGGCTGTTGCTTTCTCTGAGGGGATACTGTCAGTGGTCAGAGAAGACAAACATGGCCCTTAAAAACCTAAACAGCAGCTACAGAGACGTGAAGTGACAGGAAAATGCTCTGCCTTTGTGTACTAAGTACTCTGTCCTGTGCTAAAAGTTCTGGGCCTAGGAATCTCACCCCAGCAATAGGCATGGGATCTGCTATGCTGTCTGCCTTCTAGGAGTGTGGACAGATATGGGGAGAGGACAGAGAGAGAGGCTTTGGCACAGCAGGCACCATCTGCACACTGGCTCAAGGGTTTGCTGTAAGAGGGCAACTGGCTTCAGAGGAACTGAGAGACGAGCAAAGGCTGGGGACAGACAGGGATCAGATTAAATAGACTGAACAGCTGAGGACTGAGTCAGGAGGAAAGTCCAGTACCAATAAGAGTTATTGTTGTTATTGTTGGGTGCTGTTGAGTTGGGTCCCACTCATAACAAACCTATGTATTTTCAATGACTGATTGCTTCAAGATTGGATTGCTTTGGGAGTGGATTGCCACATCCTTCTCTTGTTTTTGTGGTTCTGGGGATGGAACCCAGGCCCTCAGTGCAGAGCAGCACTCTACCAACTGAGCTAAACCCCAGCAACAGAGTTGTTATTGTCCTGGAAATGAAAGATCTGGGAGTGCCCAGATCACTAGGGGCCAGCTAGTTAAGGCAGGGCTTAGTCTCCCCAGCAGAAAGTCTGAAGTCCAATTGTTGGAGGCCAGCGGGCTCAATGCTACCATCCTTCAAACTTGGATCTCAGCCTACCCTTGATGACTCTGCCAGGCTGCAGAAGCCCAGCCAGTGAATGGTGAGATCCATCCTCAGCCCCTATCCAGACCCTGGCGAAGGGCACAACCCTTATCTCCAGGTCTGGTCAAGGCTGCGGACACACACCTAAGCCATCATTTACATTCTCTAATGGAGAAAGGAAGGACACTTCTGGGGAAAGAATTCCACAACAAAAGAATGGGGCCTTATTAAATTTTTTATTGCTGTGAAACAAATTATAAATTTAGCAACTTAACATCCATTTATCATCCCAAGGTGCTGTGGGTCAGAGGTTTCAGGCTCGGCTGAATTATCTGCCCAGGCTCCCACAAGGCCAGAATCAAGGCATCCTGGGCCAGGCTCTCACTGAGAACCTCGGGGAAAAATCTACTTCTCAGCTCACTCAGGATTTTGCCAGAATTCAGGTCCTGTGGTTGGGGACCAAGGGCTCCTCTTTCTTGCTGGCTGAATGACCTAGCTCCTTGAGGCCACTTTCAGATCCTGGCCCCATGGCTCTCTCTATTTCAGTTAAAGGGAACTCCACAAGTTTCCAGACCCTCTCACACTTCAAATTTCCCTGAGTGCCTCATCTCCTACCATCTGAGAAAATACTCTGTTAAAAGCCTCCTGAGAATAGGTTAGATCTGCCTAGAAAATCTCTTTACCTTAAGGTCAACTTATTAGGAACATTAACAACATCTGCAAAGTCCCTTTGCCATATAAATGACATAATCATGGGAAGAATGGCTTATCATAGTCACAACTTTTACCCACACTCAAGGCAAGGCTATTACACAAGGGCAAGGGGTAGAATGGTGTGATGTAGTTTGTCCCCAAGTTCATGTGCTGGAGACTTGTTTCCAATGTGGTGGTATTAATAGGTGACAGAAACTTTAAGAGGTGGGGCCTAGTGGGAGCACCCTCAGAAGGGATGAATGTGCTTCTTGAGGAGTGAATGAGTTCTGGTCAGAATGATTTCTGGTTGTTATAAAGGAGGGAGCCTGACCCTGAGTCTTCTGTCCCCTTGTCTCACCACATAATCTCTCCCCTTTGCACACACTGTCACTATCATGCCATCTGCCATGTTGTGACCCAAGAGCTCCTCACTGGAGCCAAACAGATGGGGCCACCCAATCTTAGACTTTTAGCCTCCAAAACTGATAGCTAAATAAACCTCTTTCTTTATTAAGTACCCAGACTCAGGTATTTTGTTATAGCAACAGAACACAGATGAATACAAGAGTAATTAGAAGTCATCTTAGAATTGTATCACTGCCACAGAATAGAGGACAAATGAGGTGGGGAAGGAACTTCCTGGTGGGGCTGGCCTTAGTGAGATGACGAGTTTAACTTAGGAGTCTTTTCAATGCTGGCAGCTCTGTATCTCCCCTAACAAGCCCTGCAGGTGAATGCAAGGAGAATCAGGCAGCTGTGGCTGGGCACAGTGCTCAACACCTTAAAATCACCCTCAAACCTAATGGCTTAAAAAAACATTCACTTAGCTCATGAAACTATTGAAACTGTAGTGGGAATAGGACTCAGGGAAGAAGGCTTATCTTGGTTTCACATCATGTCATGTGCGCATTTCCACTGGGATTGGAGGGTCCATCTCCAAGATGGCACACCATGTGGCCCAATGTATTAGTTATCTCTGGCTATGTAACAAGTGACTCCACAGTTAGAAGCTTGAAGCAATATTTATCATCCAGTTTCCATGAGTTAGGAACTGGTGTGACTCAGAGATGCTCACAAGCTGCATCCAGCACAGCTTGGACTGCTGCCATCTCAATGCTCCATTGTGGAGGCTTTTCTCCCACGCTCCCACCAGGGGCTGCTGGCCATGGTAGAGATTCAGTTACTTGGCTAAAGCCTACCTCAGTTCTTTGCTACCCTGACCTCTCCAAGCCAGCACAAGACAGCCAGCTTCCATCAGAGCAGGCAAGAGAGGAGGTGAGAGAGGGCACAACACACTGAAGCCAGAGGCTCTTTTGTGACCTCATTTTGGAAGGGACACCCTATAACTTTTGCCATATTGTGTTCATTATCCATGAGTCACAAGTCACTAGAAGCAGCCCAGGGTGAGGTGAGGGATCACACTAAAACAGATGTCAGGGTCAGGCACACCTAGAGTGCCAGGGCAGAGCTGGGATTTGACCCCATCTCTGTCTGTAAGCAGCAACTGTGCCACAAACCGCACCCATCACATCACTCCACACACCATACACACTACACACACGTATACCACACCACGTGCATATACACACACATCGCACATCACACACATCATCCACAGGTAGCCACACCACATCACACATGCACACATGATCATAGCACATCACACCATACACATGCACCACACCGCACCACACTCCACACACATACATCACATGTCACAACATACGGTGCACATACATAAACCCCAACACAGTACACCATATGAACACAATCACCACACCACACCATCTGCCACACATATACACACCAAGCACACACATGACCATATCACATCACTTCGCACATATGTGCCACACTGCACCATACACACACTACACACACACATGACCATAGCATATCACACCACACACACACCCTGTGACACCACACACACACATACACCACATGCACACACAAATGTACACCACACCACATACACCACACACTACCTGTCACACATGTACCATCCCACACACCAGCACACCCACAGCACACCACACAACATGTAGCCCCACAGCCACACACATTCAACACACAAGGTGCATACCCACCAGTGTGCTGCACTCACATGTCACACACAGCCAAACACACGCCCTGCTGCTGGGAGGAGGAGGATAGCACAAGTGTGAAAATGGCTGCTGACCAGCAGGGTCTTGGGGTTACTTTAAAAGCCTTCTTGGGCCTCAGATAGGATGATGGGCCAAACAGAATCCATGTCAAATAAAGTCCCAGCTCAAGGAGGAAGTGGAAGGACCCAGACAAGCCATTTGCACAAATGGAATGAGCGGGAGCTCAGAGGAGCCCAGACACCCGCTGGGGCTGGAGCCTCTCCCTGGTTGGTGGGCTTGGGCGAGTTTCCGGGACTTCGTGTGTGGCAGTGACACCTACTTTGTGGCTTGGAACCTGGCAGGATGCAACGTGCCTTAGTCAGTGTGACCTCGCCCTTTTCCACCTCAGACAACCTGGCTGTCCACACGGTCACCAGCTGTGCCCTTGGACAGAGAATGAGGTATGGCTTTGTGGCTGCCAACACCAATTCCAAGATGAACCCCAGGGGCGGGCAGCTGGGAAACGGTTGTGTGCAGTGCAGCAGTCCTGGTGCCATGTGTGTCTGCTTGTGGTTGTGTGGCCAGACACCCTCCCTTTCTGCTAGCCTTGGGACCCATGGCGCTAATGCATCCACTAGGTGGTGCTGCGTGCCCGTGAGCTGGCCCCATCCTCACCAGGAGCAGGTCCTGGGAAGCGACCCTCCCTGAAAGGCACCCGCATACCCTCATCCCCTACCCTGTGTCCCCTGCCCTGTTCTGGGTCACAAGTTCATGCCCCTCAGATAAGCCTAGCTAGAAACCACTGCTATCAGCCCTGAATCACACTTGAGCATGGACTTAATATGACACTGGACTGGGACTTCCTAGTGTGGTGATCCTTGTTCATTTTAGGAAGAAGGGGAAAATTCCATTCCTCTGTGTAATATATTTTATACACATTATCGCTCCGGGTTTTCCAAACCACGTGTCCAATGAAGAAGCTGAGACTCAGAGAGGTTAAGCACTTTCCTGGGGTCACACAGCCTCGAGAGCCAAGCCTAACTCCAGAGATCACTCTCTTCCATGACCCATGGCCTGGGCCCTGCCTAGAGGGGGGCCTGGGAAGTTCAGTGGTGGAAGGGTGCTGGGTACAAGGCAGGTTATTATGGGTGCTAGAGGAGTCAGGGACAGAGGGAAGACAGGAGGGGCTTCTACAGTAGGGGTGGGCTGCTCAGCCTCTTCCCCAGTCTTATGGAGGTGGCTTGGATAGTTGCAGGGCTCTGCCAGCCCAAGGGGGTATAAGCACAGGCTGGGTAGCTATCAGACACTGTCCCCATGAGGTGGTGGCCTGGAAGCCCATAGATGCTGCCTTCTTAGAGGGCTCATGCCCCTTGGGTTGCCAGAACCCCTTGGACCCCTCAGTTCTTTCTCGCTCTTGCCTGGCACTCACAGGAATCTGAGCCTGTGGCCTAGGGGCAGGCTGGAGGTCCATCTCTGGATGAACCCCTGTAACTGGTCATGGGAGAGAGGAGTGGAGCTGGGTGGAGGCTGGTCCCCTCAAGTGCTTCCGTTTCCTCAGGAAGGCCATAGAGTTTGGCCTCCCACTCTGCCTACTTCCTGCGAGTAGGAGGGGCTGAGCTGGAAAGGGCCAGCCACCTCCAGGTGCTCCGATGGTGGCCTTCGCTGCAGGGAAGGGCAATAAGGGGAGGGGCCTGTTCCCCATCACGCATCATCGGTCCCCAAGGCACGCCTGCTCACCATGACCATCTGCACATGGCTCTGTAAGGCAGTGTGAGGTGGAGAAGCCTCTGTGTGCTCTGGCCCCAGCAGACTTGGATTCAATCTCGGCTTTGCCAGCAGCTGTATGAGCTTCGGGGACTAACTCATCTCAGAGTCTCAGTTTCCCTTTTGGTTTCCCTTCCCAACCTTCCTGGCTAATGGGCATTGCACTGGACATCAGGGCCTCACGGCACCTCCGAGGGGTCAGCTCTCAGGGCTAGCCCGGCTCTAAGCAGCTGCCCACCCCCAGGTGTGCTGAATGGGAACCAAGTGAGTCCTGGACTCTGGGGAGACGTGCTACCTCATGGCACCACCCCAGCCCTGAGATGTCCTGCTTGGCCCCTGCAGCAGCTGGTGTGAGGAAATTACCTTGGCAAGGAGAGGGGTTGGGGAGGAGAGGAGAGAAGAGGGCTTGCTGGTGCCAGGTGTCACGCTGGGTGCCAGACAGACAAGACCCCCACCTCCCTAACTTATCACCTACCAACACAGGTGGCGTTAATGGCCTCTTTCTTCACAGAGAAGGAAAGTAGGCTGATCCAGAGGTCACGAGGTTGGTTTGAACCTGCCCAGTTTGATTCTGCAACTGCTGGGTCTCTACCTATCAGCCACCATGTGTGCCACCAACACACTGATGCTCACACTCCTGCAGGTGCCACCTGGGGCCAGGCTGCAGGAAGGAGCCCCCAGCAGCTGTCCAGGGGGTATGCCTGGGCCGAACTTGGATGCTAAAGCTTCAGAACCAGAGAGAGGCACCTGAGGAGTTTGGTGAGGGCAGGAAAGGGTAGGGGAAGGCTTGTCCCCCTGCACTTCTGGAAGGCTCAGCAGCTCCCAGTCAGGAGTCCACAATAGGAGTCACCACAAGCCAAGAAACCTAGGTCCCCCCCTGCGATCTCTGAGGCCAGCAAAGGTGGCCCCTAGCAGAGTGAAGCATGAAGGGGGTGCTTCTCTAGGTCCCGTGGAACCTTCTGGAGGCACCATCTTTCCCCAGTGAGTCACAGCATCCTGAGAGCAGTAGACACAGCCAGACTAGGCCTGCCAACCCCAGTGGGACTCCAGCCCTCCCTCCCTTTCCTTGGAAGCTGGGCCTGGGGAGAAGAAGAGGGAGAGAGTCTGGTGAGGGGCTGCCCAGGACTCCACAAGAGGCCTCTCTCTTGAGGTCCCAGGGTGGCCTCCCTGGCAGCCACAATACAGATGACCCCACGGCTGTGCCTCTAGCCCTGACTTCCACGAACAGGGATTCCTTGTGTCCTGTGGCCCCGCTGGGCAGACCTCCCATTTCCGCATCCTCAGCATATTCTTAAGGAAGTAACTGCCCTGCCCCCTCCCAACCTCATGCCCTTCTGTGCCCCCAAGCCTGTTCAGGGGATCTGGAGCCCCTCTATCTGCCCCAGCCAGTCGGTCACTCAGTCACCCCTGGTTTCAGGTCTGAGATACACGGGGTCTCTCCTTCCTCTCCCTACCTCTCTGTGGGAATTTAGGGCACCTCCCAGATGCCTGTGCCTGTCTCTGGCTTACCTGCCCTGGGTTCCACACAACTCCACTCAAAAGTATCTAGTGAGGAGCTTTCCTGAGGCTATGCCCTGTGTTCCCACAGGAAACAGCTCTCCAAGAGGACAGCAGGATGGCCGGCATCCTCAGAGCCGTCCCTGCTTTTACAGACCTGGCACTGGGGAGATAGCACTACCTAATGGCCCCTCCTGCCTCCAGGGCCCCGCCTGCATCCCAGCAGCAAGCCACAGAGGGGGCGCGCCTCTGGGTCAGGACTGTCCTTGGCAGTGGAAGCAGAGGCGGAAGCTTGCAGTCCGGGGTGTCCACCCCCAGGCCCTAAGGTGACAGTATTATGAGGCAGGGCCATTGGGAGGTGCTTTAGGTCATGAGGATGGAGCCCCAGTGGTGGGATTAGTGCCCTTAGAAAAGGGACCCCAGAGAGCTTTTGTCCTTACCAAGGAACAGGTGCCCATTATGAATCAGGAATTGAGCCTTCAAAGACACCCCCTGATCTTGTACTTCTGGCCTCCAGAACTGTGAGCAGTCAACCTCCGATACCGGGTGATGCAGGCTTGGGAGAAGGACCCTATGAATAGCAGAGAAGCACAGACATAACGCCAGGCATGGCACAGTGTTGGGTTGTGTTTTGCTCTGTTGTACAAGAGGTCATTATGAGTTGAACTTGACTCCATAGCACCTAACAACAACAACAAATTTATAAACCACCAGACTTTGGCACTTTGTTACAGTAGGACAAAGACAAAGGCAGCCGCTAAGAAGACCAGGCACTTGATTAGAGGGCTAAACTTTACCCCTACTCCTCTCTGACTCGTGTGCGCAGGGAGAGTGGGGCTGGAGAATCACTTGCATCATTTGGCCCCTGAGCTACTGAACCCTGGCTGTGGAATGAAACCAGGAGATGCAGTGGCTTCCTGGCTGATGAACACAGGAGGGCGTGAAACCCTGAAGCTCAGGACCCTGCCCCAGCTTGGGGCCCACACTGTGCGCCTCCTCATCTGCTCTTCATCCTAACCCTTTACAGTAAACTAATAGGGAGCAGAGACTTTTCCTGAGCCCATGAATTATTCTCACAAGACATTAGACATGAGGGTGGGGATTTGTGGAATATCCACACGTGTAGTTGGCCAGGCAGAAGTGTAGTAGCCTGGGGACACTCGAGAGTGGTGACTGGCATCTGAAGTGGGGACAGTCCTGCTGGAATGAACCCTTAAGTGGTGGGGTCTGCACTAACTCGGGGAAGTTAGAGTCAAGCGTGCGTAGAAGCACACCCCGTTGGTGCAGAAGAATGGTAGTCTCCTGTGACTTCACCTCCTAATGCTCCCCTCAAGGATGCTTCCCAGACCCAGTGGGGTGCTGTCCTGGAGCCCCCAAGGCCAGGTGACCTTGGAGGCCTGAGGGAGAAGCAACAAGTGCAGGGCCCTGGAGAATCAGAGGGCACCACTGGAACTACCCTCACGGGACAGTGTGGCAGGACACCCAAGGAAAGCCAATGCAAGTGCCACAGAAAGGCTGTCACAGAAATTGCTGGGCAGAGCCAGAGGGGATCAGCACTGGGCTACCCAGCCCCTCCTCATGGCAGCCTGCTCCCTGGTGCAGAGCTTCAGCCCTGCCATCCTGGTGGGTAATGAGGCCATGAAGACCAGGCTCAGGCCCAGTGTCCTAAGAGCACATCTGCATTTTGCAAGTCAGGGAGGAGTGTGGGGAGCCAGGGCTAGACTGAGACAGAGATCCCGGGGTGCCCAGAGGGGTCAGAGCTGAGGGATCCCCCCAATGGAAGGGTGGTTTGGGCTATTGGCACAGGCATTAGGGACATCCCTGAACCCCTTGCCTAGAGCCCTTCGAGAGGCACACTCAGCTTGATTCCGTCCTGCCTGGCCACCTGTGCAGTGTGCTCCAGCTGCCACACCAAAGTGCCAGGGGCTGGAGTCTTTGTACAGCAGAAGACTATTTCCTCCCTTTTCTGGGGGCTGGAGGCCCCAGGTGTAGGTGTCAGCAGAGTCACTGTCTCCTAAGGCTGCAGATGGCATCTGCTCATTGGGTCTTCACATGCTCTCCCTCTGGGTGTGTCTGTGTCCTGATTTTCTCTTCTTATAAGATTACCGCCTTATAAGATTACCACTGTGGTGACCAATCTCGTCAGATCTGGGAAGCTAAGCAGGGCCAGGCCTGGTTAATACTTGGAAGGGAGTTAGTACTAGGGCCTGGGAACACCACATGCCATAGGCTTGGGAGATGGACCTGGCAATCCACTCCCAAAAATCAATCAGCCATTGAAAACCCCATGAATAGCAGAGAAGCACTCATAATACTGTTGTACATAGGGTCACTATAAGTCATACACGGACTCTACAGCACCTTACAACAATAAGGACACCAGTTTTGTTGGATTGGGGCCCACCATGATGACCTAATTTTATGCTCATTGCCATCTAGAAAGACCCTGTCTCCAACTGCAGTCATGTCTTGAGGTCCTGGGATTAGGACTTCTGAAGGTTGAGGGGGGCACAATTCAGCCCACAACAGCATCCCAAGAGAGCATCAGCTTTTGAGGACTTAGGGAGAGTTCCTTCTATCAAGGAGGGTTGGAATTCCCCTCTTTTGGCCTGAGGGTGATAGTCAGCCCTGCATTGGATCTGTCCCTGGTCCCCACAGGGATGGAGTGCCAAGTGCAGGTAAACTAGAGAGTGGGATCATGGGTGGGACTATAGGTAGTTCCACTGTGCACAGATCAGAGTGGGCCCACCTAGGGCCCAGGCCTCTGGGTGGCTGAGGCAGGGATTCTGTGGGGCTAGCCTGTCCATGATGGGCACTGAGGTCTTCTGTGCCCATGATGACTCTGGAAATGTACGGAGTCTCCATAGACACTACTTGGCTGGTGTAAGCCTGACCTGCTCTGCCCTCTTCTCTGCAGCCTCATGGAGTTGGCATTTGCTGGGTCTTTCACACCCTGTTTTCATTTTCCAAGCCTCCCTCCCAGGACCTGGGACATGCTGTATGCATTTGAGAGCTCACATGTGTGCTGGTGTGTTGGCCATGCTTGGTGGTGGCCTGGGAACAGGACATGGTATCAGGAACTGGGGCTTTGGGAAAATCATAAAAACATGTGTTTGGTAATGCTGTAAACTCTCCAGTCTATAAAGAAATCCAAATGATGTAACGGGAATGCAGTCAGAGCTCCCAGACCTTGCGACTCCCACCTCTGTGCCTGGGAAAGATGCTGGCCCTGCAAGACAACAAAGCGGGGTCCTGACCATGGAGAGAGACTCAGATGGGTCCTCGGGACCATAGCTAGGCAGGATGTTGCTTAGTGTCTTTTAACTTACTGGAAATTCCACACAAGGTTGCTCACATGCATAAGACCCAATCAGCAGTATTGGTTGCGAAATTTTGTTTGCTCATAGTGTCGGCCTCCTGTTCACATGTCTACTGACTCCTCTCTGTGTGTTTATTGAAACCCTGCAGGGGTGAGCAGCAGAGCGGGGCTGCCAGGCCCACAGCAGCATTAAGAATTTAACATTGGAAATGCAGGTTCTCAGGTGCCAGTGCAGACTCGCTGAGCACCCACAGGGGTCCCAGCATTCTGCTGTGACCAGCCGTTCAGCTCATGGACACCAGGTTCGAGTCACTTCCCTACTGCATGCTCAGGGCTGGGGATGGAGGGCCATGTATCCAAATATAAGGGTTGCAGAGTAGTAAAAGGAAGGTCAAGTATGAGCTGGCAGGGACACAAACATGAGGCAGGAGGGAGCAGCTGAAGTACAGCATGAAATTGGAGTTTTTCTTGAGATTTACGGGATCTACTCATGGAATGGGGACAGGAATGGTGTGACAACGTTGGAACTCCAGGAAGACATCTTGAAGCAGGTGCTAGAGGTGGATGAGAAGGGATTCAGCTTAGAAAAAGAAAGACCAGCTAGCGGCCAGTGTAGTGACACTTCCGATAGATGGTGCTGAGGGTCTGAAGCAGGGAAATGACAGGGTGGCAGAGGGCTGGGTTTGAGCAACATTAAGCAAATACAATCCATGGTGCTAAATAACGAGTAGGGTGCAGATGGGGTGATTGCTACTCTAATGATTCTCAGATTTCTGGTGTGGGTCCTGGGGGGTCGTGATGTCATTCTGTGGAGCAGGGGTGGGGTTTGGAGCAATCCACAGTGAGTTTGGTTTGGGACATGGAGAGTCTAAACTGCCCCTGGGACTTTTGGATGGAAATGCAGGTCTGGGGCTGAAGGGGCCAGGCTGGAGGCACAGTGGGAAGCAGGGAGGGCACCCCAGGGAGCAGCAGGGAGAAGCCACTGGCAGCCCTTGGCCAGGCCTGCCGTAAGCACAACCCTTGGATCATTGTCTTTCATTGCATTAACTCTGGCTTGAGAGTGACAATGGAAAGGAATCAGGGACACTGTTTGCAGAGTTCCTCCTGTGGCCCTAGTCAGGCAGGAAGTGAGAAAGTCTTGGAGTTCAGTGTGAGTCAGTCATGTGGCTGTCAGAGCACACTCACCATTGGTGGAAGTAGAAATGTCCAGATGGGGAGTGAGGCCTCCTCTGTGCTGCTTGGACCCCATGAAGCTCCCCTAGAGAGGAGCTATGGCTGAGCAGGACAGCAAGGGGCCTGGAATTATGTCCAGAGGGGCTTTGTTCTCCCCCAGAAGAAGGCAAGGGGAGCAGATGCGTTGTTCCCTGGGGGGGCATTCACTGAGTGGGTCCATAGCACCATGAGAAAGACAGAGGAAGAGTGTGCAAAGGCTTAGCAGGGGCCTTCTGACCTCAAAGTCACTACTCTTTCTAGAAGCCTCGCCCCTGTGATGTCTCAGGAAGTTGGCTCTGACTTTAGGGATGGTGCATAAGGGGCCTGTTTTGGATTGCCTTCTGTTGCTATTATACAACACCTGAGACTGGGTGCTTTATAAAGAATAAAGGTTTATTTTGGCTCCTGGTTCCATTGGTTGCAAAGTCTGCTTGACTTCTAGTGAGGGCCTCAAGATGTCAGGGCAGGTGGGTACTTACAGAAGAGACAAAACATGAGGGACAGCCTCATTTTATAACAACCCATTCTTGTGGTAACTAATTCAGTCCCACAAGGCCAAGAAAAGTTCATTCATTACCTCAAGAATTAACCCAGTCCCACAGGAAAGGCTATAATCCCTTTTAACCACCTAATCATGGCCCTAATTCCAGTGTCTTGGGAGGTAGAGGCAAGAGAATCACGAGTTTGAGGACACAGGCAGCCTTTGTAATTTAGTGAGACTCTGTCTCAAAACGAGAAATGGACTGGGGGTGCAGCTCAGCAGCAGAGCATTTGCAAAGTATGTGCCAGAGCCTGGGTCCAACTCTGAAATACTGTACAACAAAAAACAAACAAACAAAAACCCCCCAACAACAGCAAAAAAAAACCTAATCACAGTCCAACACCCAATTACCATAGTGGCGATTAAATTTCACCCTTATTTTGGAGGGGACAAGCTTTATTCAAATCGGAGCAGGACTCTTCCCACAGGAGCTGAGTCTGATGGACCAGAGCAACCTCTCAGCTCTGGAATGGGGTGGGTCTGTGACTCATTCTCCAGGCCATTATACCATGTATTAGCCAGTGAGGAGATAGGTCACACCCCATGCCCACCATTCCTCACTTAACTGCAGATGTAGCCCAGGAGGATCCCTGGAGACAGCCCTCCATGGACAGAAGGAATTGGGGGATTTTAGGCTGGACTCTCTTTTCCTGGGAGGATGTGGCAATCCACTCCCAAGGCAATCCCGAAACAATCAGCCATTGAAAACCCTGTGAGGGTTGCTATGAGTCGGACACGACTTGACCGCACCTAACAACAACAACAACAACAACAACAACAACAATTCTTTTCCTGTTACCTGCGGCCATACCACTGTGGCATCTGATCCCCTCAGATCTTGGAAGCTAAGCAGGGTCAGGCCTGGTTAGTACTTGGATGGGAGACTGCCTGGGAACACCAGGTGCTATAAGCTGGGGAGAAGGACCTGGCAACCCACACCCCCAAAATACAGTCTTCCATTGAAAACCCCCTGAGTAGCAGAGAAGCACTAACAATAATGTTTTGTCTGTTGTACATAGGGTCACTATTAGTCAGACACAGACTCGACAGTACCTAACAACAACCTGTCATTTTAAGACTCTGGATCTTGGGAGTGGTGGTAGTATCTTTTTGTGAGATGAAATCACTAACTGGGATTGTTTGGGAGCTGAGAAGGATGGGCTCAGGCTATGCCAAATCACTCATACAGCTTTGAGGGAAGTTCTGGCTGGTAAATGACACTGTATAATTCAGGGGCAGCCTAGGGTGAGGCAGATGCCCCTATGGGACCCTGTGATGCACATGTCATGTTGGCATGCCAATGTGCAGGAACCACAGTTCCTGACATGGGCACCTCAGAGTGCAGCAGTGATAAGAGCCAGGCAGACACGCGCAGGACATTTAGAGACTGGGGTTGGGAACCATGCTGGGGCCATGCTCTATGTGACACTGTCTGAGGACCAGCAGCTGCAGGAGGGAAGGAAGACTTTCAGGCAGGGGGCTGGGACGGTAAGACATGAAGTGGCAGGAGCCCTCTGGACAGGCTCGAGAAGTTTCCGGGGTTCACCATGACTGGAGCAGCTAAATGGAGCTAGGAGTGGAGGGAGACAGGCTGGGGCTCAGCAAGGGACAAGTTGTAGGGAACTGGCAGTGCCCTGAGGGGCACAGCTGCACTCAGGAGGGGACAAGAACACAGGCAAGCCTTTAGGAAGGGGCGTGGCACCCTCTGCCCTTCAGCAGAATTGTGCTGGTAGCCATGGTTTCAATGAATGGAGGGGAGTGGGGCAGCCTGGCTGGAGGGGAGGGGATAGGGAGGAAAGGAAGGCTGGGGAGCTGGAGCCGCAGGACTCTAGAGCCAAAAATGGAGGTGGAAAGGGATGAGGCATCCCTTGAACTCTGTCAGGAATATCTTAGATGTATTTGTTGGTTCTCTGACCATCTTTTAATTCACAAAAGAAAAAAAAAGCTTTCATAAACCTCAAATGCGTTGTATTCCCATTTGAAAAGTAATATAAGAAATTAAGGCACCTTTCTCAGGCCTCCAAGTGGCCTTCAAATTCCCAGTGAAAACTTGGACAGGAGACTTGTAACATCCTTGTCGAACTGTCCTTGTTAACTCAACGCTTTGTTTAAATTGTGCTTGGCACCTGCCTCCAATTACTCTGCCCTGGCAGGAGGCAGAGTTCTGATTAAATGCTCTGCTCAGCCGCAGCCCTGTGTCACCTCAGGCTCAGACCATCATCTGTCTTCATCAAGCCGTGTCTTCAGCCGCCTGACAGCAGCATCTGGGAGGGACTGGGGATGGTTAGTGCTGAGAGGCCACGCCACCCATGACAGCCTCTGCAGTGGGTGGCTGGGGAACCATCCGTATTCATTACTCTTCTCCACAATCATTGTCCTGGGTTTGCAGGGGCTGCGGGGGGCAGACACTGACAGCTGGCCAGTTGTAAAATGGAGTAGGTGGGGCAGTTAATGACGGTGATGATGCTGGTGACAGTGACTATGAGTTAAGGTGGCAGCTGCTACTGCTGCTGCTGGGTCCTACCATTTTGGGAGCACCTACAGTGGCCAGTACTGGGTCAACCACATGACCTGACCCTTTCTGTGTATTTTGTGGTCCACAACTCTGAGGCTGGTGTTCTCGGGTCTTCTTCCATTTTCTAGATGAGGAAATGGAGAGCAGCTCATGGCCACTTAGCTGGAAAACCAGAATTGTGTGTTTGTGCCTTAAAGCCACCATACAGCTTAGCTGCCCACTTGTAGCCTCTGTCAGGTGCTTATAAAGAGATTCATCCCTACCCCTGCCACTGTTGACCACCAGGAGTCAATCCCTGGCCCAGCGGGGCTGGCTTCTGCAGGTCACAGGGAACCAGGGTGTGTGTCAGGTGACTGCAGTTGGGAGTGGCCACCTCTACTGTTTCCACCAGGAGAGGGGTCTTGATTCAAACAGAGCTGACTACTGGGTGCATAAAATGTAGCCAGGTGTGTGTGGTAGCATGGGGTAGTGTGAGTGTTTAAAGCTGAATGGCTGGACCCAGGCCCATGGAATAAGTAGGAAACCTCATAATCCTGCTGCCCAGTGAGGACAGCCCTGAGAGTCCCAGAAAGGACATGGTGGGGCATCGAGTTGGGTGTACACCCAGCTCGGGCCTTGAATGCCCAATGGCTGGGTCAGAGAATAGAGGCAGAGGCATTTTGTCGATTGCCTTTTATGTCACTAACCCAAAGAGAAGAGGAAGGAGCTAATTGGGTAATTTTTTGAGGGGTGGGGAGCTTGGGATAAAATAGGGGGAAAGTCCTTTGTCTTCTGATTTTAAGAAGGATTTTGAAGGAAAAAACTCAAAATTGGTTTATTGACATCATGGTGGTTAGGAAAAGAAGTCCCCGCAGGCTGGCAGTAGCACTAAGGTGATGACTTGCTTCAGTTTGTTCTTCCAAAGATGTTGTTGTTGTTGTTAGGTGCTGCAGTGACCCTCATAAGGTTTCCAATGGCTGATTGTTTAGGGATTGCTTTGGGGGTGGATTGCCATGTCCTTCTCCATTTTTTGTGGTGCTAGGGGAAGAGTTGCCTCCTCCAAGTAGAGTCTACCGTGGTGACGGAAATGGAGTAAAACCCCAGGGTGCTCAACGTGATGATGTGACACGACTCAAAATGAGGAGAAACAACTGTAAACATCCATTAATAATTGGAACATGGAATGTACGTAGTATGAATCTAGGCAAATTAGAAATTGTTAAAAGAGAAATGGATCCCATAAACATTGACATTCTAGGCATCAGTGAGCTAAAATGGACCGGCATAGGCCATTTTGAGTCAGACAGTCATATGGTCTACTATGCTGGGAATGATAAACTAAAGAGAAATGGGGTTGCATTCATCATCAAAAAAGACATTTCAAGATCATGAAATGTCAAGATCATGTCATGAAATACAATGTTGTCAGTGATAGAATAATATCCATACGCCTACAAGGAAGGCCAGTTAATATGACTATTATTCAAATTTATGCACCCACCACCAAGGCCACAAATGAAGAAAGGGAAGACTTCTATCACCTTCTGCAATCTGAAATAGATCAAACATGCAATCAAGACATACTGATAATCACTGGTGACTGG
>VMDO01009811.1:0-75024 GCA_007922755.1 Pedetes capensis
TTTTTTTTTTTTTTTTTTTTTTTTTTTTTTTTTGCGGTACCGGGGCTTGAACCCAGGGCCTCGCGCTTGCATCCTCTGCAAGTGTTGGACCACTGAGATGCACCCTTAGCCCATTTTTTACTTTTTGAGACAGGGTCTCACTAAGTTACACAGACTGCCCCTGCTCTTACTGGAGTTAGGTGGAATCTCAGCATTGTTTTGATTTGCATTTCCCTAATGGCTAGGTATATTGAGCATTGCTTGCTCCTTTCTTGAAAATCAGGTGACTGTAGATGTGTTGATGTATCTCTGTATCTTCTGTTCTGTTCCACTGGTCTTCAGGTTCTGTTTTTGTGCCAGTACCAAGGTGTTTTTACTACCACAGTCCTGTAGTATATATAGCTTACAGTCAGGGATTGTGATTCCACCTGCACTAGTTTTGCAGCTTAAGAGTGTTTTGGCTATACATGGTCTTTTGTGTTTCCATATGAATTTTTGGATTGTTTTTCCTATTTCTGTAAAGTCTATCATTGGGATTTTAATGGAGATTGCATTAAATCTATAGATTGCTTTTAGTAGGATAGCCATTTTTACTATATTGATTCTCCCAATCCAGGAGCAGGGAAGGTCCTTCCACTTTTTAGTGTCCTCTGCGATTTCTTTCTTTAATGTTTTGAAATTTTCCTTGTAGAGGTCTGTAGGGTCTTTGATTAGATTGATTCCAAGGTATTTAATTTTCTGGTGGGCTATCATGACAGGTATTGTTTCTGTATCCATCATCTCTTTTGACAAATGTAGTCAATTTTGTTCCTGTTTGTTTCATCTGGTGAATTCCATGTGTATTATAGCCATATGTTGATGAAAAAATGATTTTGCAATGAAAAGGTTGTTCCTATAAAATTCTATAATGCAATCTCCAGCATTATTTCTGTCACCAAGGCCATATTTTCCAACTACTGAGCCTTCTTATTTGTTTCTGACTTTTGTGTTCCAGTCACCAGTAATTATCTGTATATTATGATTGCATGTTCTATCAATTTTAGACTGCAGAAACTGGCAAAAATCTTCCTTTTGTTCATTTGTGGCCTCAGTGGTGGGTACGTAAATTTGAATAACAGTCATATTAACTGGCCTTTCTTGTAGGTGTATGGATATTATTCTATCACTGACAGCATTGGACCTCAGAACAGGTCTTAAGCTGTCTTTTCTGATGATGTCTGCAACCCTATTTCTTTTTAATCTGTCATTCCTGGCATAGTAGACCATATGATTATCTGATTCAAAATGGCCCATACCAGTCCATCTTAGTGCACTGATGTCAAAATATTGATGTTTTATGTACTCTGTTTCCCTTTTGATGATTTCTAATTTTCTAGATTGATACTGTATACATTCCACATTCCAATTATTAATGGATGTTTATAATTGTTCCTTTTCATTTTGAGTCATGTCACATCAGCAAATGGAGGTCCCAGGATTTTACTCCATTCCCATCATTAAAGTTGACCCTACTTTGAAGATCAAGTCTTCCCAGTCATCTTTTGAGTGCCTTCCAGTCTGGGGGGCTCATTTTCCAGCTCTGTATCTGACAGTGTTTCTCTGTTATTCATAGGGTTTTCAATGGCTAATTGTTTTGAGAGTGGGTTAGACACGTACTTCTCCCTAGTCTGTCTTAGTCTGGAAGCTTAGCTGGAACCTCTCCACCATGCATGACCCTGCTGGTATCTGTAATACCGATGGCATATCTTCCAGCATCACAACAACATGCAAGCCCCCTCAGTACAGCAAACTGACAGACATGGTACCCTGCAACTATGTCAGTGCTTCTCTGGTATTCATAGGGTTTTAAGTGGCTGATTGTTTTGAGATTGTTTCAGGAGTAGGTTGCAAGGTCCTTCTCTGAATAATGTGGTGCTGGGAATTGAACCCAGGGCTTCAGAGCATGCATAGCAAGCATTTTACCAATTGAGCTATACCCCAGCCCTTCATAGTTTTTGCTTTTACATATATGTGTATGACCACTTCAACTTAATTTTTACATATGGTCATAAGTAAGGAGTAATGATGCATACCTATAATAATCCGAGCACTTGGGAGGCTGAGGCAGGAGGTTCAGCCTGGTCTACATAGTGAGACCCTGTCTCAGAAAAAAAAAATCTAAAAAAGTAAAGCAGACTTGTCTAAAACCTTAGTCTTACTTAGTATTTTAAAATGACATTTTAAATCTGAATTTTTTTCTAGCCAGTATTTTCATAGAAATTAGTTATAGTTGCAATAGATCTATTGCAACTATAATATCCTGCACTGTTATGACTACAAATTTTGTCGCCTTTTTATTGTTCCTGCTATATCATAAATATTTTAGATATATTTATCTTGTGCTTTCTTCCAAGTAAATGAGTAGAAGTGAGAGAGGATCATGGCTCATTTTTTGGGGTTTCCATGTATTTGAACATATAATGAAAACTTGACACCTGAACTCTCACTTACTGTGTTCAATATTAAAGAAGAAAATGGTGTATCTAAGAATAGCAAGTTCTTCCCTAATAGTGTTTAATGACTCATTGTACTTAGAAAGCATCTGTCTTTACATATTGTACATGTAGGTGCACCAGGTGAGGCCCACAAGCACTTGACACCCACATCCTAACCTGTCGTTGCCCTTGCTTTCCATAGGGTGCCATGACTCCTGGAATCCCCATCTTTAGCCCAATGATGCCTTATGGCACAGGACTGACACCACAGCCTATCCAGAACACCAATAGTTTGTCTATTTTGGAAGAGCAGCAAAGGCAGCAGCAGCAGCAGCAACAGCAGCAGCAGCAGCAGCAACAACAGCAGCAGCAGCAGCAGCAACAGCAGCAGGCAGTAGCAGCCGCAGCAGCTGCAGTGCAGCAGTCAACATCCCAGCAGGCGACACAGGGGTCCTCAGGCCAGACCCCACAGCTGTTCCATTCGCAGACTCTGACCACGGCACCCTTGCCAGGCACAACTCCCCTCTACCCATCCCCCATGACCCCCATGACTCCCATAACTCCTGCTACACCAGCCTCAGAGAGCTCTGGGATTGTACCACAGCTGCAGTGAGTATTCGGTGTGTCTGTGTGTGTGACCCCGTCCCCACGCCAGAGGAGCCCCTTTGAGCTGTGTTGCACTATTTGCTTTGAGACGATTCATTTCCTTACCGGAGTGGCACAGTGGTAATACTGTGTCACAGGTGGCTTCATTTGTCCTTAACAGGAGACCAGATCCGTCCAATGGAGTCAGTGTCCTCAGTGAAAGGCTCACCTAATGTTTTCAGAAACAAAGTCACTGTGTTTACGTATTTAGGCCACTTAAGTGCAAACTTGGTTTAACTGTTACCATAGGTGTTTTCCTTGAGCTGATAACACTGTCACAGCTGTTTGTGTTGTGTGTCAGCACAAGTCATAGCAGTTCTTGTTTTCAATTTTTGCTGTGAGAGCTGCATGTAGATCTTTGAAGATCTGTGTGCCTCCCACAGGTGAGGATGGGGGTTCTTGTACTAAATGAGTTTTTATGCCCAAATGAATTGGGTCCTATGTGTACCAGGGTAGGAGGAGCAGGAGAAAAGTTTCTTCTTCCTAAAAATCAGCCAAAAATTTCCAGGTACCAGTTAATGAGAAGTATATAGCTTTTACTTTCAGGAAACTTATGGTCAAATTAAAGAACTCTTTGCAATCACAGCATTATTCAGTTTTCATTAACAGATATCTGCTTCTTTCCTTCTCCTTTTAGATTTGTTTCCTATTTTCACTTAGTCACCCTGTTACAGATACAGTTGTCATTTTTGGAACTAAGTAGTGTGTAATCATGGATTTTGACTATTCTCCCAAAACCTAAATCTTGCCTCCACAGTTTTGTTTGGCCCCACACAATTTTAAAAACAATTTTAATGATTTTAGTGAGATACACCCTCTTAGCTCACCTTTGTCTGCACCGCTCCCAGTTATCTTGTATGCTCATTTGACTCTCATGGGCACTCAAGTTTGCACTTCTGGTTAAAATCATACATTAGAACCAGTTGGGGAAGGTGTATTTTGTTTCTCGTATTCCACAGGGTATCCAGTCAGCCACGATCCTGAGTTTTCACTCTCTAGTAAGAGCCTTTCTGGGTAGAAGTTAAGTGGTCTGTAAATGTTGCAGGTTTAGAAAGAATTAAGATAAATATTTAATTAAGGAAAAATATAAGAATCCATTTACCAATAACATGATTAAATTTGTGACAGATGCACAAGTGCAGTTCATAAGTGGACAAATGCTGAAGGGAGGTGTGTATACAAAGGTAACAGGAAGGAAATAGACAATGGGGAAATGAAAACACTCAACTTACTTGGTTTTATGATAATGTACCAAAGAATATTGCTGTCCTCCTCTTGATAAGTTTTTGAGCTATCAGGTTTTTAAAGTATTACTTTCTGATAGCACGAGACAAAGAATCAGAAGCCACAGTGAGCTGGAACTTACCATCTGTGTGTGCCAATCCAGAATGAGAATTCTCAGGGTGCTCATGTTCCATCCAGGTCCAGCTGTGACAGTTGGTGGTGGCATTCAAGGGAGGTTGTCCTTTTCATGTCTACATACTTTCAAAACTAAAAAAATGAAGAATAAACATTTGAGTTTGCTTTGTTTCAGTCATTATGAAAGCATCTAATAAAGACATTTTTCACTATATGTATTCTTTTATATGGGAGAAGGACATGGCATCCCACTCCCCAAAAAATCAATCTGCCATTGAAAACCCTATGAATAGCAGAGAAGCACTGACAATAGTGTTTCGCCTGTTGTACGTAGGGTTGCTATGAGTCGGACACTGACTGGACAGCACCTAATAACAATTATAAGTTATTCTTAAACTAATTCATGAATAGTATAGAATGAAAAAGGTCTCTTGGACCCAGATGGCTAATTATGATTTTATTTATCCTAATTTATTGAGGCTAATCAGAAGAGAAAGTAGGTCTTTTCCTTTGCCAAAGAAACTGAATTCTCATTCTTCCAAAAGAACTTATTTTGAGAGGATTAAGGAAACCATCTCCTTCCTCTTTTCATTATAAATAGTCAGTTTTAATAGTTGTCTGGTGTTATGTTTCAGAGCCCAAGGAGGACAGCTGAGTTGGTTAAGTGAAGGCTCAGGGTATAGCTCCAGAGGTAGACTCAAGTCCTGGGTCCTCTGCTTTGTAGCTGCATATATCCTGAGCATAGTATACTCCCTGGAGACCTCAGCTGCTTTGTCTGGATGTGGGAATATTAGTAATTACTACCTCATAGTGCATTGTGAGTGCTAAGTGAGGCAATCTGTGTAAGATGCTCAGTGTGGTTTGTGACACTGGTTAAACACTTAATGCCAGTGAAATTTTAAAAAATTAAAGTCTAATGAAAGAATCAGATTCCTAAATCATTGTTGAATACCTCATTGCATAAAAGTTAAGTAATTTAAGTAATCGTGTTTTCTTTTCAAATTTCTTGCAGAAACATTGTATCCACAGTGAATCTTGGTTGTAAACTTGACCTAAAGACCATTGCACTTCGTGCCCGAAATGCTGAATATAATCCTAAGGTCAGAGCCATGTTCATGTGTTTAACAATATATACTAAAACTATATAGGAAATTATTTTCTCCTAGTAGGTCCTAGGTCAGAAAGGTTGTGCTCAAATTTCTTGATACCAGCAAAATGAATATAATTTTTATCTTGGATATTTAAGTGACTAGAGGAATTTCATTCAACTCCATGTACCTGCCACGTATGTATCCCTTGGGATATAGCAAACTGCAGGGTAGACTCAGTTTATACTTACATCACCATGGGATCTACTTGAAGCTGGAGAACAGAATATGATCACTTATGTTCTAACCATATAGGATGATATGAAGTGTGGTATTTACTTCAGTAGTCCTGTGGGACAGTTTGGAAGGGGGCACTTGGATGAAACATAATTAGCCTAGAGTTAGTAAATGTTGTTAGGTGCTGTTGAGTTGGGTTTGACTCATAGTGATCCTATGTACAGCAGACTGAAACACTCCCCAGTTCCGTGCCAGGCATATGATCTTATTTATGTTTAAGTCCATAGTTGCAGACACTGTATCAGTCCGTCTAATTGAGGGTTTTCCTTTTTGTTGTTGACCTGCCACTCTCCCAAACATGATGTCCTTCTCCAGGGAATGGTCCCCTCTGACTACATGTCCAAAGTCCAAGGAGCATTCTGGTTGCACTTCTTCTAGGACAGGTCTGTTGGTTCTTTTGGCAATCCATGGTATATTCAATATTCATCTCCAACACCATCATTCAAAAGCACCAATTCTCCTGTCTCCCCTGTTCATGCCCAGCTTTCACACCATATGATGCCACTGAAAATATCATGGCATAAGTCAGGCGCACCTTCGTATTCAATGTGACTCCTTTACTTTTTGACACTTTAAAGAGATCTTTTGCTTTTCCCAATGCAATGCGTCTTTTGATTTCTTCAGTGTTGCTTGCACAGTTGTTGATTGTAGAACCAAGTAAAGCAAAATCTTGACAATCTCAATCTTTTCTCTGTTTATCGTGAAGTTGCGTGCTGACCCAGTTGTAAGGATTTTTGTTTTGTTGATGTTGAGTTGCAATCCATACTGAGGGCTATGTTCTTTGATCTTCATCAGTAAACGTTTCAAATCCTCTTCACTTTCAGCAAGCAGATGTGTCACCTGCATAACACAGGTTGTTAATGAGTCTTCCTCCAATCCTGATGCCGCGTGCTTCATAAAGTCCAGTTTCTTGGATTATTTGCTCAGCATAGAGATTGAAGAGCTATGGTAAAAGGTTACAACCCTCATGCACACCTTTCTCAACTTTAAACCAATAGTAAATGTTAAGGTTGGTTAATAAGTACAAGAAGGTTTATTATAATGTTTTTCTACCTTTGTGTAATCTACTTCATGTCCACTTTTTCAGTTGAGTTAAGGCTAACTAGGGCTGGGGTTTAGCTCAGTTGGTAGAGTGCTGCTCTGTACTTTATAAGGACCTAGGATCGAAACAATCAGCCATTGAAAACCCTATGAGGTTCACTATGAGTCAGAGCCAACTTGACGGCAAATAACAACAACAAGGCTAACCAAGGAGGATAACTACCAAGAATCAGCTTGGTCAGTTTTAGCTGTTTTATTTTATTTATTTATTTATTTTTTCCTTAGTAACTTTATTTTTCTCTCTCTGAAATACTTATCCAGACATTAAAAGATGAATTAATTATTTTTGATATTCCCACTTGCCTGGGTAGTGAGTAATCGTGGGACTTTTAGCCAATGAATTTATGGTAATTTGTTGTGTTTCTAAAGCTTGAGGTATTTCACTAGCCTTTTTTTGGTTTTTCCTTGTGGCACTAAGGATCGAACCTGGGCCTCAAGAAGGCCAGGCTAGCATTCTACCATTGAGCTATATCCTACCTCCTCATTTTCCTTTTGAGTCATAGTTTCCTCCTATTTTAGTTCAGGAATTCCTAGCCAGCATAGTTGAAATCCATGTTCTTGTATCCTTTTTGATAAGTAACTATCTCAAATCTTAAGATGCGTTACCTAAAGTTTTTGTTTCGAATGCTTGGAAAAGCTTGACAACAAATGCAGTGGTGGAGCAAATAGCAAAAAAGGGTTAATATTAAGGTGAAGAAGTGAGAGCCAGGCATGATGTTGCCCATCCATAATCCCAGCACCCAGGAGGTTGAGATAAGAGGATCCCAAGTTTGAGGACAGCCTGGGCTACATGATGAGTTCTAGGCCTGCCTGGGCTGCCAAAAAAAAAAAATGTTTTTCCCTTAAAGCAAAAATAAAGTGAGAGAGAAAGGAGGCAGTAAATAATAAGATTGAAGTCATTGTTGGTCCTGGGTCTTGAGTCACAGGTGCTGGGAGGAAGCTGTATTTCCGAGCATCGTTGCCTTCTGTAGGTATTTTGGTGAGGTGGAGGTCAATGTCCAGACAGAATGGAGAAGTACATGTGAACTGGGGATAGGAGTCTGTACATTTGTATCCTGATGCCTAAAGATAGCATGTTGCTTAAAGAGTGTCTAATAAGCTTTATCTTAGGCAGGTTTGCATCTTTGCTCCATTGGTATCTCCTCTGTTGTATAGTCTGCTGCCTGTATAGCATGTAGATGTATATACAGAGATGTTTTTCTCAGAAATGTAGCTTATACACATGGATCTGTGTCTCTATGTAGGATTTTAGCTGATGGACTTGACAAGCTGAGGCTGTAACAGGTTGAGACTGGAAAGAAGCAAGGCCAGTTCTTATACAGGGATAATTCCTGGGGATTTTGAAATGTAGATGGTCTTGTCATTAGGACTCAAAGTGAGACTTTAGGCCGGGAAAATAAAGCTCCTTTGGGAAACTTGGACTGTTTTAGCATTGTATTTTGACAAGGGGAAGTTTAACTCAACCAGACAAGTCTTTATAGATAATTATTAAGTCTGTCTAAGCATTGTGATCTGGGAACTGAATGAAATCTGAGTGGGAGCCTTGGTTTGTGGTACATAAAAGTAAGCCAGTTCTCAGGAGCCCAAAGAGCTTCTCAATCCAGCTTCCCACCAGCATGTCTATGATGCCTGAACCACTGTCCATCTCTACCAGTTTTTTTTTTTTTTTTGATTGTGGTTGCTGCTTGTGTGCTTTTTCACACATGAAAGAGGTCAAATTAGAAGACGGTTTTGGGTGAAGTCAAGCCATTTTGACATATTTCAACAAACAGAAGAGATGATGACTAGGTATTTTCCTCTCACTTCCAACCTGGAAAACAGTAGATGAAGTATCTTTGTGATGTCGGTGGGGCGGCGGGGGGGTGGGGGGGGGCAAGACTGTATAAGAGCCATGTGCTTTCAGGAGCACAGATGCCACTGTCCTCAGTGGGCCTCATCTTCTGGTAACCTTCCCTTTTGAAATTGATTTCCTTTGTGAAGTCATTTGCCTTTTTTTTTTTTTTTTTTTTTTTTTTTTTTTAATAAATTGTAGTGATCCTCTCTTGCCTCTGCCACCGGAGTGCTAGGATTACAGGCATGTGCCACCATGTCCTGCTAAGTGTTTGCTTTTGATTCTTTAGTTGAGATGACCAGCTTCATTTTCATAATGAGACAACCCACAGTAGCATGTCTGCTGTTAATTCAGATGCATTTGTGAACATCTAAATAAATGAGTTCTTTTGACATTCCATGGTATGTTCAATATTTGTCTCTAGCACCATAATTGAAAAGCATCAATTGTTCTGTCTCCTTTATTCAGTGTCCACCTTTCACAATCATATGATATGACTGAAAATACTATGGTGTGAGTCAGGTGTGCCTTCGTCTTCAAGGTGACATCTTTACTTTTTGATACTTTAAAGAGGTCTTTTGCAATGGCTTTTCTCAGTGCAGTGTGTCTTGATTTCTTGACTGCTGCTTCCACAGGTGTTGACTGTAGAACCAAGTAAAGCAAAATCTCGAACAACCTCACTCTTTTTGCCATTTATCATGAAGTTGTATACCGACCAAGTTATAAGGATTTTTGTTTTGTTGATTTTGAGGCACAATCTATACTGAAAGCTGTGTTCTTTGATCTTCATCACTAATGTTTCAAATCCTCTTCACTTTTCAGCAAGCAGAGTTATGCTATCTGCATAACGCAGGTTGTTAATGAGTCTTCCTCCATTCCTGATGTCGCATTCTTCTTCATAAGGCCAACTGCTCAGATTATTTACTCAGCTTAGAGATTGATGAGGTATGGTGAAAGGATACAGCTCTGACACACACTTTTCTTGACTTTAAACCAGGCAGTGTTTCCTTGTTTTGTTCAAACAACTGCCTTCTGGTCCATGTACCGATTCCTTGTGAGTACAATTAAGTGCTTTGTATTCCCATTCTTTTCAGTGTTACCCATAATTTGTTATGATCCACACAGCCAAATGCCTTTGCATAGTCAATAAAACATAGACATCTTTCAGATATTCTTTGCTTTCAGCCAATATCCATCTTACATCAGCAGTGATGTCCCTGGTTCCACGCCCTTTTCTGAGTCTGGCTTTATTTTTTGGCAGTTCTGCATTCGCTTTTGAATGATTGTTAGCAAAATTCTGCTTGCTTGTGATATTAATGATATCATTCAATAATTGCCACATTTGGTTGGATTCCCTTTCTCAGGAATAGGCACATATATGGATCTTTTCCAGTCAGTTGACCAAATAGCTGTTTTCCAAATCTCTCGGCAGATACAAATTAGCACCTCCAATGCTGCATCTGTTTGTTGAAACATCTCTTACTAGTATTACATCAATTCCTGGAGCTTTATGTTTTGCCAATTCCTTCAAGGCAGCTTCCACTTGGTCCTTCAATACCATTGGTTCCTGATTATATGCAACCTCTTAAAATGTTTGGTCATCCAGCAATTCTTTTTGGTGTAATGGCGCTTGTGTATTCCTTTCATCTTCTTTTGATGTTTCCTGAGTTCTTTAATATTTTCTCTGAGCTGAGGGTGGTGGCGCATGCCTATAGTCCCAGTGACTTGGGAGGCGAAGGCAGGAGGATCACAAGTTCGAGACCAGAAGCAGTCTGTGTAATTTAGCGAGCCTCTGTTTCAAAAAGTAAAAAAAAAAAATGGGCTGAGGGTGCAGCTCAGTGGTATAGCAAGGTCCTGGGTTCAACCCCCAGAAAACCCCCCCCCCAAATTTGTTCTCTGTAGAATCGTTCCTTATTGCCACTCAAGGCTTGAATTTTTTCTTCAATTCTTTAAGCTTGAGAGAAACAGCACGTTCTTCCCTTTTGGTTTTGTATCTCCAGCTCTTTGTACATGTCATTTTAATATATGATTTTTGTTTTCTCAAGCTGCCCTTTGAAATCTTCTGTTTAGCTCCTTAACTTCATCATGCCTTTTTTTTACTTTTTATGCTTGCTGTTCAAGTGCAAGTTTTAGAGTCTCTTTTGCCATGTAGTTTTGTCTTTTCTGTTTTCTTTTCAATAACCTCTTGCTTTCCTTATGAATGATGTCTTTGATGTCATGCCAGAACTCTTCTGGTCTTCGATCATTAGTGTCTAACACATCAAATCTGTTCTTGAGGTAGTCTCTGAACTCAGGTGGGATATACTCAGGGTCATATCTTGATTCTCATCCACTTGTAATTTTCTTCAGTTTCATTTTGAACCTACATAAGAGCAGTTGATGGTCTGATCCACAATTAGCACCTGGTCTTGTTCTGACTTTTGATCTGTCCTAGAAGTGCAACCAGAATGCTCTGCAGAAGGTAGGATGATCTGCATCTCATGTATTTTGGACACACTGTCAGGAGGGACCAGTCCTTGGAAAATGACGTCATGTTTGGCAGAGTGGCAGGGCAACTAGATGGATTGGTGTACAGTGGCTGCAGCAATAGGCTTAAACATAAAAAAGATCGTGTGTCTGTCACAGAATCAGGGAGTGTTTTGTTCTGTTGAACATAGGGTTGCTGTGAGTCAGTCCCAACTTGACAGCACCTAACAACTAAAAGATGAGCGTCTTAGAATGGTGGTAACAGAATATTTCATAATAATACTTAGAAGTTATACTATATCAACATAGACTATACCTTGGTTGTTTTATGTATGTATGTCATCTTTCAATTACGCCTATTAGGATTTATCATCAAAGCAAAACATTAATCAGAATGAGGCAAATGAGATTTGAGACTCAATTTTTATTTTTTAAGGAAAAAGAAGAAAAGTAGCTCTATTTAGATTGGAGTAGAATTTCATGCTGCTCACCTTGTAAAAGGGCCTTTTGTTGATGTTAGGTGCAGTCAAGTTGGGCCCTACTCAGCGATCCTCATAGGGTTTTCAATAGGTGATTGTTTGGGGGATTGCTTCAGGAATGGGTGTTCAGGTCCTTCTCCCATTTTCCTGGTGCTGGGGATCAAACCCAGGGCCTTGGGGAGCGCAGAGCAACAACCTACCAACTGAGCTAAACCCCAGCCCAGTAAAGGGGCTATATATCATTAATTTGAAAATGCATTTACTATACCCAACCTACTTGACAAATTGTCAACGTAATCTAATGGGTCAAAGGTTAGCTTAGTATCATAGCTTAGCTGCACAGCCCCTGTGAAATGCTGGTTGTTAGCCTCATGGTTTTCTAAATCTTGCAGCCCAGCCTCTTGAGCGAGTATTTTATCAAATGTTGCTAGCTTTGAAGAAGATCAAAATTCAAATATCAAATTGTGGTTTGTACTGAGTGTGTATGGTTTTCACACTATCATAAAGTAGAAAATTGCATGTCAAGCCATTGTAAGTTGCCCATCATCTATATATAGTAAGCAGACATAAGAATTTTATATATGTTTAGGAATGGTGTTTACCAGCAATATCAGATAAATAAGTTAGATAAATTTAGCTGAGCATGAGAGAGGTGTTTAGTAATGGACTTAGTTTGCATTCCTAAATCCCCAAAACAAGCTTATCTCTTATTTATAGAGAAAGACTGAACATAAGTAGAAATGTCAGAGTTCTTATACTCAATAGTTAAGAAGCTCATTATATTTGGGGTTGCTTTATTCAACTCATCTGAGCTTATTAAAATATGGAATACATGCTGGGCCTGGTAGTGCCTGCCTGTATCCCAGCACTTGGGAGGGAGATGCCAAGTTCCAGGCCAGCCTGCGCTACAACATAGTGAGACCTATCTCAAAAAATAAACAAGTAAATAAAATTAAAAAATAAAATACCAAATACATCAAATATGCCTAATTATTTTAAAATCTCTTTAAAGTGAGTAAATTTTTGTAGTTACTCAGTGATCACTTAGGAAAATACAAAGGTGTTGTTTATGTCATCATTTAAGTTTTTACTTTTGATTGTAAAGTATGTCAACATATAAAATAAGACAATGGTATATCATATTGAATTTACAATATTATAAACAATTTCCTTAATGAGATGAAAACATATATTTCTACTGACTATTGTCACATAAAGTCTGAACCATTTCTGTTATTTCCATTAGCTAAAATAATCCAATTTTGTTTCCTCTAGACACAAAGAATATTAAAAGGTAGATAAAACCAAGAAGTATCTAGCTGTCCATCTTTCAGTACATGGTGTATATTCCATTTATAATTATTTTTATAAAAGTAGATTTTTTGGGTGTGTGTGTGGTATTAGGGTGTTGAACTCAGGGCCCCATGCATGCTTTGCAAGTGTTGTACCACTGAGCTGTACCCCCATCCCATCTTTTACTCTCTTATTGAGTCAACATCTTGCTAAGGTATGTAGGCTGCCTCTGGCTTCAAACTTGCAGTCCTCCTGCCTCTGCCTCCCAAGTCACTGGGATTACATGCCTATGGCACCAGGCCCACTTTTATAAAAATAAAAACTAATTTTTTTCTTTGCATTTACGTAATTGTTTAATACATAAATATTGTTGCTAAAGGCCATTTGGAAACAGGATGTCACTTCATTATGTATGTATGTGGTTATAATCTAACTTATTCACCCTGGATGTAGAAAAGGCTCATCAGTTTATCTGTCTAAAATTCATATTTAGAGCCAGGTGTGGCGGCACATGCCTGTTATCACAGCAATGTGGGAGGCTGAAACAGGAGGATTGTGGGTTTGAGGCCAGAAACAGCCTGTGTAATTTAGCGAGACCTTGTCTCAAGATAAAAAGTTGGTAGAGTGCTTGCAAAGCATGTGTGAGGCACTGGGTTCAATCCCCAGGTATCCAAAAAATAAATAAAATTCATATTAATAAAACAGAAAATTTAAAGTTAGAGATGCTAGTTATGATAAACAGCAAATATAAGAGGGAAACTGGCACTAGTGTATTAAGACTATGAAGAACAAAGCTGTGGAAAGGCCAGTGGTGCAGTGCTTGCCTAGCATGCACGAATCCCTAGGTTTGCACTCCACAAAACCAAACCAAACCAAAGCAAACCAAAGAAACATCAAGAAAACCTACTAAAATAACAAAGATCTAAGCTTTGCAAATATTACTCCTCATGGTGGGAACATGTGAGCGCATACATGGATCTTGGCATAACTTACCAATTAGTCACAGCCAAATCATTCTGATCCCTTGTTACATACGATGTGAAAAAAACCCTATATAGGAATACAATACAGATATTTTGGCAACCATATGTACTAGGTCCTTCCCATTAGTTGTGATGTTCTTATTTTCTAGTTCTAAAAGAAAAAAACCTGGCAATTTAGATGACCTCACTAATGATTTTCTCTATTTTAGCGATTTGCTGCTGTAATCATGAGAATAAGAGAGCCACGAACCACAGCGCTGATTTTCAGTTCTGGAAAAATGGTGTGCACAGGAGCCAAGAGGTAGCCTTTAGAAATTTATTCTCCTGGTTTATGTGTTATGAAAGATTTCTAGGCCAGCAGGCCAGCTCTTTAACAGGTTATTGTTAAAATGGTTAGGTCTAATCACTTTAGACAGCACTGATTTTATTTTCTCAAAATCAAGCATGAGTTTTAGACATGTTACAGTGCTTACTCATCTATATAGTTCAGTTGCATTTTATGTGTGCCTGATAAAACATCAAAATGAGTAAGGATTCCTTTCTGTAAGAAATTTTATGGAACAAACTCATGAGAAAGTATGGATCAAGAATCATAGCACATCAAAGCTGACCACTGGAGGGCACTGCAGAATTTACTGGCTTTGGCAGTGTGGAAGCATGGTGGCCATAATAGTTGTTGTTGTTGTTAGGTGCCGTCGAGTCGGTATCTGACTCATAGCGACCCTCTGTACAACAGGGAAACACTATTGTCAGTGCTTCCCTGCTGTGCATAGGGTTTTCAATGGCAGATTGATTTTTGGGAGGGGGTTGCCAGGTCCTTCTCCCAAGCCTACAGCTTCTGGTGTTCCCAGGTGGTCTCCCATCCAGGTACTAACCAGGCCCGACCCTGCTTAGCTTCCAAGATCTGACAGGATCAGATGCCACAGGGCTATGGCTGCAGGCTCGGCCATAATAGTAGTTGCCCCTTATTGGAACTAGTTTTAGTTGTGAGTGTTTGAGTTATGTAGATCTCTAATGAATGCACTCCTGTCATAAGATGCCATTGCGTGGATCCCACATGTGCTTAGAGTGACCCTTTCTGAAAGGTGATGCCCAGGGGCCCAGACTTTTCACCTTGTTTAACAATGCCCACGCACTTGGTATAAGTCAAAAACTTCTGAAAACACAGGGGAAAATTATTAATACCAACTCCATAAAGCCTAAGTAGGTGAACTAAAACCTGAAAATACAATATGATTAAAATGTACTTGAGGTGTCAACATACAGAGAACTGTGGATGCTTTTGATTATTCCAAGTTTTGAAATGGTCTTTTAGTGAGAAAGGCTGCTGGTATGACACTATATCTCTTGGTCTCTTGAGTTTTCTTTCTCTCTCCCCCTCCCTCCCTCCTTCCTTCCCTCCCTTCCCTTTCCTTTCCTTTCCTTTCCCTTTCCTTTCCCCTCCCTCCCTCCCTCCCTTCCTTCCTCCCTTCCTTCCTGTACTTGGGGGTTGAACCCAGGGCCTTGCATGTGCTTTGCAAGTGCTCTTCCACTGAGCTGCCCTCTCATCCCATTTTTTATTTTTCATCTTGAGACAAGGTCTTGCTAAGTTACGCAGGCTACCTATGGCTTTAAACCTGCAATCCTCCTGCCCAAGCCTCCTGAGTCACTGGGATGGCAGGCATGAGCCACCACAACTGGCTCTGAGGTTTTTCAAAGGCAGGTGTGGTTCTATCACCAGCTTCTTTCTCTCCTTGGCTGTAGCATGCAACAGTGTCTCTTCATTCAGGAGCCTTTTATGCAATTGCTTTTCCCTAGATGGAACATCAGAAACTTTTGGTTTATCAGTAGATGCCAGATGTTTCTGTTTTCTGTTTTTTGTTTTTTCTTTGCCAAGACAGGCTTTTCACACAGCATTGAGGCCTCTTTGTCCCAGAACATCTACAGACTGAATACTGTATAATTTAGTTGGGTTGCTATTTTATCAAGACTAGAAACCACAGGTAGATTTCTTTTTCTGGAAAAAACCAGCATACATCTATATGCTCAGTTTTGTCATTCCTGATCCTCTGTGTGTTGGTTTGTTGGTGCACTGTCATTGGCATTCTGCTTTTTTCACGTAAGCTTCTATGTTTTTAAGCCATATATCCAATGATGGTGTCCTAAGAATGGATAAAAGATAAAGGGAGATTAAGTACGAAGGAGGGTGGTACCTTCCACGTGTGCCACCTTCAATGGTAAATCTCGTCAGTGTTTTTCTATCAACGTGAACCTTGTTAGTTTTCACCTCAATAAAAATGTGTCGGCCAGAATGCAATAGCAGCAGTGATGCCACTGTGGCAGTGCATGTGACGTCCCGGAACACAGGGCAACAGCAGTGCAGTGAGTGGAAAGGCTAGTCATTTTGGTAGGCTTGCTATCTTCTGTCGGGGACTCAGGAATACTTTGTAATAAAATTGCTAAAGTGCGTGGTCTGTTCTCCTGTCAGAAGGGAGTCACCAATTTACACTTGATTAGTTCCTTCGTGTGGATTTTTTATAAGTTATTCGTCTAAATAATTATTTCTATTATCTTTCATACAAATAACTCACTGTTTTTCTTTCCCTAGTGAAGAACAGTCCAGATTAGCAGCAAGAAAATATGCCAGAGTTGTACAGAAGTTGGGTTTTCCAGCTAAGTTCTTAGACTTCAAGATTCAGAACATGGTAGGGAGCTGTGACGTGAAGTTCCCCATAAGGTTGGAAGGCCTCGTGCTCACCCACCAGCAGTTCAGTAGGTAGGTCTAAAATGTGCTAGGATTGCTTTAGGCAACCGTTCATTTCTAATCTGTATAAGCACTGATCAAGATAAAACATGCAAAGTGGTGTGTAACACAGTGTGTAGTTCAGCTGTATACTGAGATTTAGATACAGGGATGTAGTCACAGCTGTGCACTGGGCTTCGTCCTGCTGTTTTCAGGAATATCTAACAACAGCCTCACCAGGTGCCTGCTTCCCATGTCACTTAGTGATGCTCTGACTCCCCTTTACTAGGATGAACTGTGTTTTACTTCAGTGTGCTTTATCATTTTGTTGCTCAGTAAATACATTTTAAATGCATGAATTGAATCCACAACCCCTTGTATCACTTTTTTCCTGGTTTGAATCTTATTTTTTTGGTCAACATAGCAAATCTACTAGCAAAGTGTAAAGTTGAGCAACAGGAACATTCTTTCACTGTCCTTCCTTGTTACTATGAGAACAAACTGGCATAGCAGCCCACCTTGCTGCCTGATCTGTTTTCTGCTGTCTGTTTGCAGCCACACCAGTTTATCATGCCCCACCTTGCTCCACCTCTTGCCCCAGGGCCTTTGCATATGCCACTTTTAATACTTGGTACACTACCAAGGCCGGCCCCCCCCCCCCCCCGCCTTTTTCTTTGTTTTTGCAGTGCTGGAGGTTGATGCTAGGGCCTCATGCCTGCCAGGCAAGTGCCCCACTATTGAAACCACACCCCAACCTCTTTCTTATTTTTGAGACAGGGTCTTGCTGAATTGTACAGGCTGCCTTTAGTATTGAACCTGCAAGCCTCATGCCTCAGCCTCCCAAATTGCTAGGCTCATAGGCACACACCATGACACCTGGCCTAGTTCACTTTTCACTTGGGAAACTCCTGCTTGAGTTTCAGATATCTTTCCAGCAGTGTTGCTCTTTCTCAGACAGGCCTGTTCTGAATTTACCTTCAGAGAGACAGAAACTGACGTGCCGTCATTAGTCTCTAGGCCCACGTGAGTTCACTAGTTAAAATAGCATAAACTAGTGTCCCTTCAGGCAGATGGCACAGTCAGGAGGAGGCTTATTCCCACTCTCAGGTCTGGTGTATAATTCTGGTTAAGTCACTTGGCCAGAACTGACAGCCAAAGTATTTTCAGGTAGGGATGTGAGGTCTGATTAGAAGGCCAGCTGTCTCCGTCAGCTCTTAGGAGTAAATGGTGAGGGTTGTATAGGCCCACACCTGAGCTTGTCCAGCATGAATCTGGATGAGAGAACAGAACGTTCATGCAAAGCTCTCACTCTGTCTTAGATTCAGTGGAGACAGACTTGGGGGACAGGAGGACACACAGCCAGCAGTTGGTCTTCCTGTCCGTGGCAGGGGGGTCTTGCCTGGCAGGAGAACTGTTGCTGGGCACTGCTGGAATACTGTTCTTTTCCTGTGAGCAGCTGGCTAGTGTATTCAGAACTCACTTCCCTTGAACATGGCCTCGCTGGACCCAGAGGCATAGGAAGCTCATGATTTCTGAACTGTGCCACTTTCCTTCCAGTTATGAGCCAGAATTATTTCCTGGATTAATCTACAGAATGATCAAGCCCAGAATTGTTCTTCTTATTTTTGTTTCTGGAAAAGTTGTATTAACAGGTAAGTTACAAGGGGAAGTAGTCTCAAAGTTTGAAAGAATTTGAAGGATGACATTTTATCAGTGCCGGAAAGAAATTTCAGTGTTGGGACAATTCTTCTTTCCTTACCCCAGCCCTGGTGAGACATAGATCTCTTGGGGGGAAGAGTGAGGACAGTGGCGTCTGGCTGGAGCCCAAGGCCTTCAGTTGGAGCAGGCCTGGTGTGGCAGGGGTCAGGGAGGGAACATGGAAGAGAGACCTGCTTTTCAGTTGGATTTAGTCCTCTGGAGCTTGGTGTTTGCCAGAGTACCACTCTGAGACAACAGGAAGAGTGAGAAGAGCTGTACTGATGGCAGTGATTAGAATAAGTTTCAGTCCTCCTCAGTGCTGCTATTATCACCTGGCACACTGTGGCGTACAGGGAGGTGCTGTGGGCTCCAGAGATGGGTGCTGCCTGCTGGGTTATGACCCTGCACAAGGCTAAGCAGGACTGACTGTGGGGAAAAGCTGCGGACTAAGTAAGGCTGCAATCACAAGGTGCGTTTTCTATAATTCTAAAAATGTTAGGTTTAGAAAACAGCTTTAAAAACAAAGCTGAGATTGTGACGAGGGACTCTACCATTACCATTTTAATGTCTGAGTCTGTTAGTCTAACTGGGTACAGAGGGAACTAGGCCTGCAGCTTTGCTTGAACGTGATGTCGCCGCTTTGTTCGTACTCTTCTCTGCTCCAATGTCTTTGTAGGTGCTAAAGTCAGAGCGGAGATTTACGAAGCATTTGAAAACATCTACCCGATCCTAAAGGGATTCAGGAAGACCACGTAGTGGCTGCCGTGTACCCCTCCCTTCCCCACCCACTTGTTCTTTAAAACAAACCAGTTTTGGTACCTCTGATGGTATAGTTGCGAGAAGATGGACGCTCCATTACAGCTGCGGCACCAGGCGACGCTCTTCCTTCCAGGTCCCGGGTGGGATGTTGGGAAGGTGACTTTCTGCACTGAGATCACCCTGCAGCATTACTGTGAGTTGCTCGTACTGTGCTGCTATTTGGGCGGCACTGCCCATTTATTTATATTTAGATTTTAAACACTGCTGTTGACAAGTTGGTTGGTTGAAGGGACAGAACTTTAATTGTTCAAGTCAGTTGGACTTTTTATTTTGTTTAATTTTCCCCCCATAAACCATAGTTTTTATATTTCTACCAGAAAAGAATCTTTTTAAAAAAGTGTTGTTTTTCTAATTTGTAACTCTTAGGGGTTATTTTTGTGCCAGACACATTCCGCCTTTTCAGTATTGCAGGACAAGATAGCTGTATTAATGAAAACAAATGGCTGTACATATTTTTCTTCCTTGAGAGTACTCTGTACAAAAAAAATACAGTTTATAAAAATGTTAGATTGTTGTTATAAATGATACCTTGTAAGAGTCATGTGATCTACTGTTTAAAAAATTGTATTTTAGATATAATGCCTGAAACCACTTTGTGTTTTTTCTTTGACTTGGTCAGCATTTTACCTTTCTTGCAGTGAAAAGGACGTACCACCCAAGAGCACACTCAGTGGCCCCTTTCAACACTTTCCCCATGTTGAGCACCACTTGCTTCCTTCATGCACTCACAGGGCCCGAGACCCCGCCAGGCCACAACAGGCCTGTTCCACATGGAGGTGAGGAGACTCGGGCCCCCACCGGGACTAACGTATCTGGCAAGGGACAAAGATGGGGCCTGAGGGAGCCCTTCCAGTGTGGAAGCTGTCACCCTGTCCAGACTCGCGGTTTTCCGGCCTAACATTTTGTTTTCTCTTTTTCTCATGGAATATCAGGTAGAGATTCCTGAGGTCTTGGGTTTCATTTTTGGAGTGATTTTTTTTTTTCTTTATAAAATTACCTTTTCACATAATTCAGAGGATATAAAAAGAAAGAAGTCCTCTCTTCCCTTCTTGTTTCCCCACAGTAACTTCCAGAATAGTGGGTATCTTTGAAGCCTGCTCTTGTGCAATTCTGTCCTTTGGGGGTGCTTTTGATCTCATCTTTTGAAAAATACTAAAGCACATGTTCAGTTTTGTGGCTTTTTTTTTTTTCAATCTGTGTATGAACCATAACTCCAAAACACGGAATACAAGGTACAACTCCAGGCCTTCATTTAGTGAGCCTTCCTTTAGTGACGGTCATTATGTTATCTCTGGTGAGTGCAAATGTGAGCAGTGCCACAGGGAGTATCCTTCTGTGTGTACTTAGGATATGTACAGGAATTTCTGTATTACAATTTTAGGAGTGCAATTACCATAGTAAATTTTTAAAGATTGATACCAGATTAAAGCCCAAAGAGAACAGTATAAAGTGCCCTTTACTACATTTCCCACTCATGACTAATGTCAGTAATGTATGAAGTATTTGGAAAGATACCATTCCAGTATTATCTGCTTCTCTCCAAGAAAGAAGTGTCTCTCTGTGGAGGTAGATTGTCTTTATGTTCCTCAGTGAGCCTTTGTATTTTCATATAGGGCTTTTACATTTCACAAAAGTTCATTCCTTAATATTTTATGATTTGTTTCATTAGTGAATTTTTCCATAACACTTTAAAAGTAATTGTTGATATATTTGTCTTATTCCCAGTCTTTTTTTATGAACTCTGATTACTACTGTTGATTCTTTCAGTCATAAATATTAATTTTATTGTTTCCTTTCCAATATATATATTTTTCATTTTCTCAGCGGCTGGGATTTTAACGTACATAGTATTTTGGGGTTTTGTTTGCAACAGGGTCTCACTCTGGAGCCCAGGCTGGCCTTGAACTTGTGACCCTCCTGCCTCAGCCTCCTGATGGCTGGGATATGTACATAACTTTTAAGATGTTTTCTTAGAGCTGTAAAATACAGCACATGCAGAAATGCTAAGCCCGAAGTGGTACTGAGAGGCAGACCCCCAGATCCAGAGCCACACCCCACCAAAACCACGATCCATTAGGGTAGGCTGTTGTTAGGTACTATTAAGTAGTGTCTGACTCATAGTGACCCTTACAGGGTTTTCGGTGGCTGATTGATTGTGGATTGCCATATCCTCCTCCCATTTCTGCGGTGCTGGGAATCAAACTTGGGACCTCAGAGACCTCTACCAACTTGAGTTCCCATTTAAAAATAACCATTTTAACCTTTAAGTCTGTATTAACCTTTAAGCCCGCCTCCATCTCTCTCACAGGCCATGTAGCTCATAGAGCTTTTTACAGTCTGGTTTTACTAGCTGCAGACTCACATACTTTGGCATATTCTCTTATTTTAATCATTTTTTTCATTTACTAGCAAAATGTCATAAAGTGATACACATAGCAAGATAAATACTTGCTTTCTAAGCTTTCAAGGTAAAATATTTCATAAGTTCATACTGGTGTGTACAACCCAAATTCAGGGTTACAGGATGTTGAGGCAGCCACAAAACTAAAGGTATTCATGAAAGAGGACTTCCAGAACTGCTTTGGCAATTGTCAGGAATGATGGGATAAGTGTGTTTAGGAGTATCTTGAGGGGGGGTTAATGGCAATGTGCCTGCAGCTGTACCACTGTGGCATCTGATCCCGTCAGATCTTGGAAGCTAAGCGGGGTCAGGCTTGGTTAGTACTTAGATGGGGGATTGCTGGCAACACCAGGTGCTGTAGGCTTAGAAGGACCCAGCAACCCACTCCCAAAAGAAAATCAGCCATTGAAAATCCTACGAATAGCAGAGAAGTACTAACAATACTGTTTTGCCTGTTCTATGTAGGGTCGCTATGAATTGGACATTGACTCGACCTAACAATAATGGCAGTATGTCTTTTACTGTAATATACGTATTTTTAAATTTAAACATTCACTGTATTTTTTGATCATAATTCTTCTTTCTTCTACACTAAGAATCCGTAAGGCTTTTTTATTTTTATTTTTTGAGATAGTGAAGTCTTAAGACAAAATATTGCCACTAATATGATTGCCAGAGACTCTTAAATATTTGGTTATTTGCTATGATCTCTGAATGGAATGTGTCAGTCTGTACAGTGGTGCAGATTCATTGTAGCAAGGCACTGAGTGAGCGAGCCAAGCTATTCTAAACCTGGACTGGCAGTGACTGACACCTCCTGGAAGAACATGGTTACATGGAGGACAGCATACTGGTCACTGTATGGCATTCTCAAAATACATCTTGACATTGCTAGAATTCATATACTTTTAAAAAACCTTTATGTTGTATTATTTTCAAGAGTTGCCAAGTTGAAGTTGTTGCTCTTGACAATTTGTTTGGTATTCTTGACCAGTCTGTCTCCCTATTTTGAGACTATCTATGAACTTCTGCAGTCATCTCCAAGGTACCTGGCTGGGTACCTTGTGACATACTTGCAACGATGTCCGTATTACCTGGTAATGTCTTTAATAATAGCTCTTACATTTAAATACACCCTAATGTATTTTAAAAACCTGCAGTCTTACCACTGTGGTGTCTGATCCCGTCAGATCTTGGAAGCTGAGCAGGGGGCCTGGTTAGTACTTGGATGGGAGACCACCTGGCAACACCAGGTGGTGTAGGCTTGGGAGGACCTGGCAACCTACTGCCCCCAATCTGCTATTGAAAACCCTATGAATAGCAGAGAAACAGTCATAATACTATTTTGTATGTAGGGCAGCACCTAACAACAATGTATTTAAAGTCCTTAGCTGACCTTCCTAGAATACATCCCGAGTATAAGGAGTTATTTATAATTTAGGACATAAAGGCCCCACCAACCCAGTTTTCCTTAAGCCACTGTTTCCTACCAAGTTCTGTGACCAATTCTTGCCACTAGTTGACAACTTTTTCCAATTGCTGTGGGCTGCAATACCATAGTTCCAGTTTTTTGTTTTTTTTTTTTTTACTGATTTAGCTAGCCAAGGTTCAAAGCTAACACCACTCTCTCCTTAAAAGCAGTAGCCTGGTGGCAGGTCTCCCATGGAAATCCACATAGCACTTTTCCACAGGGTGCTATGCACATCTTATATGTGCCTACGTGATAACACACTAATAGGCCAGGACTTTGATATGCCAGCACAGTGAAATAGGCAAGTAGTCAATGAGATTAGCATACATGTGACCTCTGAACGTGAGGACTGGTGCTAGTAGATGCTTCAGGGAAGCCAGGATGTTAGGGGGTACACGAACCAATGCGGAGTCGTTTAGCATCAAAGTTATAATTAGCTGTCAGGGCTTAAGCTCTATTGACAGTACTTTTTCAGGACTGCCTTAGAACTGATGTTGAGAACTCAGAATTTATCAGTTGTCAGCTGCTAGGGTAGAAAAGAACCTGAGCATGGTTATCACAGACATGGCCCCCTACCTAGAGATGTAACATAAATAGAACATCCCACACTTGAAAGCTGACCTCATGGTAAGTCCTTTGTCCACTTACCGCCTGTGCACTGTGCTGAGTCAAGAGAAGGGAAGACCACAACCTTGCCTTTTAGTTCCTTTGTAAGCAGGGCTCCTGCCTAGGGTCAGTTCTAAAATAGGGCTTCTTCAAATTGAGGCTTTCTGACCACAAATCTGCCTAATCTGATCCTGCCAACTTTGGTACCATTTCTTCAGTTACTGGATATTCCATTCATCCTACTCACCAGCTTAATGAGGGTCTCACCTTTTGGCATCAGACAACAGTCTACTGGGGCTTCGCCTACATACTTGCTTAAACTTTGCAAATTTAGAGGGGAAAAGTCAAAGACGGTTTGACTTAATAACGTACGTAAACCATTTTATTATAGAAATGTGTCTGTGTGTGTATACACACACACACACACACACACACACACACACACACACACACACACACACACCATTTCAATTTGTCTCACCATTCACAAGTAACCAGTTCACTGTCTTTCCTGATTTCTAGGCACATACACTATGAATTTTTACAAAAATAATATACCGTGAGTACCCTCCACAATGTTATCTTGTTAACTTCTCTCTTATTAGGCGTCCATATAGATGTAGAGCATTAACACTCCTTCCTTCCACTGTAGATGTACCAAAATTCCTTGTCACTGGACATTTTTGTTTCAGTAATACTTATACATTATAAATAATGCCTCAAGCAATATCTTTGTACCTTCTTCTGCGGTATACTTATTTCCTTAGGATAAAGGCCTAGAGATAGAATTGAGCTATACTACCCTGGCACCCCATCTCGTCAGATCTTGGAAGCTAAGCAAGGGTTGGGCCTGGTTAGTATTGGATAGGAAACCACCCAGGAATACTGGGTGCTGTGGGCTTGGGAGAAGTACCTGGCAGCCCACTCCCCAAACAATCAGCCACTGAAAACCTTATGAATAGCAGAGAAACTCTTGACAATAATGCTGAGCATGGCACAGTGTCGGGTAGTGTTTCGTTTTGTTATACAGAATCATGAGCCATGTTTCACTTGATGGCACCTAACAACAAAAACATTTTTTAAGCCTTTAGGATGTCTTCATGATGTGTCTGTTACATCCTGCTTCCACAAAAATTCCTCTGTGTAGCCAGTACCCAAGCTACAGCTGTCAGCACAGGTGAAGACAGCTAGGACACCCCAGTCAATACTCCTGCCCAATCTGTCTGCCTTTAGGTGGTTCAGCAGCTGTGGCATGACCTGAGGAGAAAGCAAAGTGAGAATGCTCCTTTAAGGCAGTGAACTCTGTCTGCTGTCAAGAGTATAGCCATCTTCCATGCATATTTTGGTAAAGTTTTCTAATGTCCAGAAACAAAGCAGGGTGATTATACAGGGGGTCAGTCATTTAAGGCCATACCTGGAATTCAAATATTCTTTTGGCACCACAGGGACAATCCGGAATGTCCTTTGCTTGAGGGATATTGTCACCAGATATCCAGATGGGCTCAATACCTCTGCCATATCTGAGAATCTATAATCAATGAGGACTATGTTCAAATATCAACACCTCACTTAAGAGTGTTCAGTGATAACAGAATCTGATATTCAAACTCCATATATGCTCCTGTGCTTGACAGAGCACTGACCTGAGGGGATTTTACAGTGTACTCTGCTAATGCCTTCTAAATCTCCTCACAGCCATTACTTCAGCTGGTTTCCTAGACAATGCTTCATCAACCTAAGGTTTTAGAATCTTAATCCTATGACTATACTGTGATAGGACTAAGAGAAACCTTGGGACTCCCCATTACCAGATCCCGTGCACCAAATACTGCCTGAATTGGTACTTACCTTTACACACACGTAAGGAATCTTAAACACTTTAACAGGAACAAATACCTAGTAAACATGGTGTCTGGATAAATCTTACAAAGGGGTAAATTCACTGTAATCAGCTTCCTGTAACAAGGGAATGGTTTTCCCATGTTTGGTTAAAAGCATCAGCATTGCTATAAACCACCTTAGTGTTCAGGACATGTATCAATTCTTCCTACAAATCAATCCCAGGACACTTGTCTCATTCAGTTATTTGTTTTTAGAAGTGTACCTGAGTTTTTCTTTAGTGATCTGTGTTTATGGTGACGTAAGTTAATGGGGAAAACATCATGTTGGCTTTATTAAGACAAAAGCATCTATGGGAAATCTGGTTCTGTGTATGTGTGTGAATGCACATACATACGTGTGCACTGGCAGTGGTGCCTAAACTCCATATATCCTGGGTAACATTTCATTCATCTCCCATCTAAGATGCTTTCTTTAGAAAATGACTTAGTCTTTAATCACTATTAAGTGGAACATAACGGTAAAAACAGTTTTCTATATGCCCATTTTAAAAAAGAACTACAATCAGACTTTAAAAAATCTGCTCTTACAGGTTCTAAAGGAATAGGACTAGCTTTATTATAAAGAATTACTTCTTGGGGATTATATTCATGAAATGTCTGAAAAGAACACAATCAAGGTATATAAATTCTGTTTTACCTGTTCTGGTTCGAGGGCTATTTGAGTTTTAAACTTCTGGAAAATGTGATCTTCCCTGGATTCATGCTTTGCCATGGAATCCAGTTCTTCCTCAAGTGCTTCACCTGAAAAAGCCAAATAACAATTACAGAAAACAGGACTAATTCCCACAGTTTGACAGTTCACAGGTACTGAAGGAACTCGGTTTTAAGCAGAGAGCTTTCCTTATTTTTCACACATTAAAGTTGGTGCTTTTTTCCAATGTCCCATCCAACATTAAGTAATCACCCTTTAAAGCTTCAAATTAAAAGATGGAAAGAAGTCAAAGGCTCAGGACTACACCTCAGCATATCATGGACACCCACAAATGTGAGCCCATATTACTATCCTTAAGTTGCCTGGGCTCTTACTTCAGGTCCCATACATCTTCTCCCAGGTTGCACTCACTCATTCCCATTTCCTGCTCCAATCATTTCGCAGTTCCAGCCACCCTAAGTCACTGCTGCCCCCCAAAGGCCAGCAGCTGCCAATACAGTCTTTGTCATGTGCATCAAAACAGAATTTTGATATCCTGGTCTCATACGCTGAAATAAAATTTCATCGCTTTGATAAACTTTGGAAAGTATGGGGTACTGGCACCGACTGGCACAGCCAAAACTAACAGAGCAACCATAACACCTTCAGATTGATTTTCTATCAAATGTAGGAGTAATGTTTCAATGAGACCTTTGGGACCTTGAGATGTTCCCTCAAGTCCTCCTGTCTCCTATCAACTTTTCCTTTGGGAGCTCAAACCAACTATCAGCTAAAACACAATGGTCTCTAGGAATCATTGTTTTTTCCTTTTATTTTAGAAAATTATGAACATATACAAAAGTAGAAATACTGTAGTGAGTCATCAGGCACCAATAATAAGCTTTAAGTAAAATTTCAAGACCCATAAATCCCAGTCAAATCACTTTATCTACAAATTATTCATTTACATACCCCTGAAAGACAAACTCTTTCCTGTATCAATTCTCAAAATGGGATGAGTATTTTTTAAAGGATCATTTTCAACCCAGTAACTTAAACATTTGATGTTTTAATCTACTGCAGTTGGTATTTTAATGTTCAGATTGTCTATCATGTGTCAATGGGACTGTCACATTAGCTCCTGAGTCCTTCTTACATGACCAGTAGTCATATTAGAATGTTCCCTGATCCAACATTATTTGAACATTTCCTCCCTATTTCTAGAATTAATCACTTCTCCAGAGATTAGAGTTTGTTTTAAAAGAAATGGTACTTACCTATCAGCAAGACCCTGCAGCTGAGTTGATCATTATTTTCAAGGCTTTTGCAGAAGATTAAATACATCATGATTTTATACTGACAATTCCAATAAAAACTCAGACCTACATCTTACATATATCTACAGCATTTTTCTCTCACAGTCAGTATACCAACAATAACTCATCTACTTTAGTCCCCAATACACAACCACCTCAAAATAACGACAACAACATGTCTTATCAAAAATTCCTACATTTTCTTTTAGGTCATTTCATTCTTGGGGTGGATGCTACTAAATAGTTTGTGAGTGGCTATGTAACTAATTCAGAGCATGGTCCTGTAGTCACACCAACATAAAACAAGGTACAAAGTCCAGCCTTTACACACTATCCCTTCTATTCTCCATGCTCCCCTTTCTGAAGGAAAGCATTTTCAGTACTATTTCTAAAAATATGAGCAATAATGCACACATGTACAGTTGCATGCATAGTCCCTAGCACCTGTACTTTTTTTTTGTACTTGCGGGTTGAACCCAGGGCCCTGCACATACTTTGCAAGTGCTCTACCACTGGGCTCCAACTCCAGCCTATTTTTATTTTGAGACAGGGTCTTGCTAAGTTATGCAGGATGCCTCTGGCCTCCAATTTGTAATCCAGCCCCCGTCTCCTGAGTCGCTAGGATTACAGGTGTGGCCATGCCTGGCTACACCGGTACTCAACATGACATTTAACTTCCATGAGTATTATATGGATTCTTTCCAGGAACTAAGTACCTGAACACAGGGGTGCTGTTGTTTCTTACTGTATCCTCATTACCAAAAATGAGATGGAGCACAAAACAAGTCTCTCAAGCATGTGTTTTATAATGTATGAAAAAAATGAACTACAGAGCATTCTAGTTTAGTTTCTATAAATCTGATTTAGTGGCAGGTCAATGAGAAAAAGGAACTCCGAACTAGACGGATTGGTACAGGGTCTACATCAATGGGCTTAAACAGAAGTAAGATCATGTGCCTGGGACAGAATTAGGGAGTGTTTTGTTCTGTTGTACATAGGGTCACTATGAGTCAGACTTGATGGCACGTAACAGCAGCAACAAGGCTCAAGTTCTACAGTCAGCAAGGTCTAGATTCCAACTTGAACTGTGAAACCTAACAGTTATTTGATCAAAGCATGTTTCACCTATGTTGTTAGCTGCTGTTGAGACGGGTCTGACTCATAGTGACCCTCATAGGTTTTTCAATGGCTGATTGTTTTGGGATTGCTTCAGGAGCAGATTGCCACATCCTTCTCTCGTTTTTGCAGTGCTGGTAATCGAACTAGGGTCCTCAGAGAGTGGCAGATCAGCACTCTACCAACTGAGTGAAACCTCAGCCCTTGTTTGACCTAGAACCTCAGTTTTTTCACTTGCAACAGGAGGCAAAGTCTGTAACTTACTTTTTGGGATCTCAATGAGCCCAAGCGTAAGCACCCTCAGGGTAGGGTGATTACTCATCAGCACTTGTGTTGGCTTCTTTTACAAAATTTTAAGTCTGCTAGGAATTGGTATTTGGTCAGCATAGACATGACACTGGAGGATGAACTCTAGAAAAATGAAAAAAGTATATACCTAAAGCTGGCAAGATGAAAGGGAAACTTTTAGAGGGCCCTTGCTACTTCCTGTACAGTGTTGACACTGTCTCATCTGAGAGAGAGATCTGGCACCTACAACTACTCAGCAAGTTTCCAGGATCTCCCGCAGACCCATCCAAGTGACCATCTGCACACTTCCTGTCTTTGTAGGGAGAATGTATCCGACACGTGCCAGGATGGGAAGTAAAGGAAGGGTATTTTTACCTAAGGAAACATCTCAGGATGACAGGTTAGACTCCCAACCACTTTTCTTGGCATGTTAAGCCTTTTCTTTCTAGCCCCGTGTTTACCCACCTAATGAAGTTCTGAAACTGTTGTGGTTTGGATATGATGTGTCCCCTCATGTTGAGGGCTTGGTTGGAGGACGTAAGTCACGGGGGAGATGCCTCTGAAGAGCACACCTTGTCCTCGTCCCTCTGTTGCCCTCTGCCTCCTGGCTGCCACAAGGTGAGCAACCTTGCTCTGCCACACACTGTGCCTCACCACAGGCACACAGTGACGGAGCAAGCTGAAGGTGCACTGAAAAAACCTCTGACATTGTGAGCTTAAATAAATCTTTCCTCCTTTAAGTTGTTTTGTTAGGGCCGTTGGTCAGTGACACAAAACCGACTCCTTACCCATGCTTCCTACAATCTCGGAGTCATCTTCCTTTTCCACAACTTCAGGTGGAAGCTCATCTTCTGTTTCTATTACAATTTCAAATTCTGGAAAAAGGAAGTTATGGTCTGGAACTGTTTCGTCCAAATGATCTGAAACAACAAACAGTTCCTAGTATGATTAGTAACTACCTAGTTTTGAAGATGGTCTAAAAATTTGCCATTTTATAGTGCTGTCCCTCTCGTGTGTCTGTCAGCTTGTCATGCTGTGGGAGCTTGCGTGTTGTGATGCTGAAAGCTATGCCACCGACATCTCAGATACAAGCAGGGCCACCCATAGTGGACAGGTTTCAGCTAAGCTTCCAGACTAAGACAGACTAGGGAGAAAGACCTGGCAGCCCACTCCTGAAACAATTTAGCCATTAAAAACACTATGAATCATGGAGAAGCACTGTCAAATACGGTCCCAGAAAATGAGCTCCCCATGCTGGAAGGCATCCAAGAAATAACTGGGGAAGAGTTGCTTCCTCAAAGTAGACTTTAGAATGAAGTAAAGCCCCTGGAACCTCCTATTGCTGAAGTGGCACAACTCAAAATGAGAACAAACATAAAAAGATCATGTACCTGGCCCAGTGCTGGGGAGAGTTTTGTTCTGTTGTACGTAGGGTCACTATGAAATGGACCCAACAAGAATGTAGCCATGCACTGCAAGGCACATTCTGAAAATTGCATCAATGAGTGATTTCTCCATTTTTCAAACATTGCAGGATACACTCATACAAACCTAGGTGGAACAAATCAATCCAGACAGCCTCAGGATACATTCATGACAAGTATTAGAGGTATGAGGTTGCTGCTGGTGTAACATGGCATACTAATTTACATTAACTTTCATTATTTTTTTAATAAACAGCCATTCTAGAATAACAACTATAGTAAATACATAAAGCAGTAACAGTTACTCATTATCAAGTATTATGTATCGTATGTGCTATTCTTTAAAATGACTAGCGACACAGGTTTGTTAACACCACTGTCACCACCAACACAAGTAATGTGCTGTACTATAACACTACCGTGGCTATGAAATCACTAAGCAATACGAATTCTTCATCTCCATTATAATCTCATCAGATCACTGTTCTAAATGCTGTCATCAACTGTATTCCATGTATTTACATTATTTTCCTATTAACAGAGGTAGTTCTGGCATTTCAGACTAGGGGGTCATAATTAAATGTCTATATTAAAGCAAGGCTGGTCAAACAAACAAGTGACTAAAACCACTTGTGACTCACCACCGCTCTTTTATAAAGATGTTCATGTTACCACTTAGGAAAATTCTGAAATGTACTATACCTTCTAATTTCAATTTACAGTTAATCTGGAAATAAAATATTTGGGCTGAACGGAAGCTATGAAACTGAGTTGAGACTAAAGGAGAGAGAGAACTTACCTGGTTGTGTACAAGCCTGCTTATGTCCCAACCTCCAGTCCAGCGTCTGATGCTCTCTACTGCAGTAATGTGCCCGGTGGCACCTGGAGCATGTTTTGGGTCCTAAACAGCCACAAACCCGGCAGAGATGAGCACCAGACTTCAGCTTGAGACATACAGATTCTCCAGTATCTGAGGGAGGGGTCTCAGAAGGTGGATCATATGAGTAAAACTCGTTTTTCCTGGGTAGCTGATTTCTAAAAACTAACAAAGAATAAGAACATGTACGAAAGATATAAACATTTTCAGCAAATAAAGTAACTCATACGTTTGATCTTCCATCTATGCCACCCCTGGTAAAATGAAAATTTGTTCACTTTTTTAAAAGAGAAAAATTGAAGTTGTTGTTTTCAGGGAGCTTATTTTACAGAAAGGAGAAAAAAAACTGAAAAAGCTTTCAAAAAACCTAGAGAAACTAGATTGGCTTGCTTGGGGCAGGTTCCAGTCAACGAAGTTAATGACAGGATTAATCGTTAAGTCAGACTGCAAAAAGATGACGAAGCTACGGGAACTTATCTTTACAAGAGACAACTTCTACCACCTGAATCTGACCACCCACACTCAGTACCAACCGCTGAATCGAAAGGCTGGGGTCAGGAACAGGGAAGGCAGAGTTACTAATTTACATGGTAAAAACGAACGGCCGCCCGCCTCCGCGCCGAGGGAGCTCGGGCCGCCGCGGGCCGCGTCCGCGCCTCGCCAATCGCGCGCGTGGGGGCAGAAGCCAGGCGACGCCCAGACGGCCCGCGCCCGGCCCCCGGCCCCGGCCCCGGCCCCCGGCCCGCCGCGCACCTCGCAGGCCCGCGCAGCACTGCGGCTCGCGGCAGCAGAAGAGGAAGAGGCTGCGGTGGAAGGCGTCGGCGCGGCCCGGCAGCGGCGCGTACACCTGCAGCAGGAAGGCGGGCGGCCGGCCGCAGCGCGCGCACGCCAGGGCGCCGGGCCCCGGGAGCCCGGCCGCGCCCAGCCACGCCGGCCGCCCGCCCACCTTGCTGGGGAACCGCTCGCTGCGCAGCCGCCACGCGGGCGCCGCCTCGGCGAAGCCCAGCTCCACCGGCCCAGCCGCCGCCATCGCGGCGCGCCACCCGGCCGGAAGGCGGAAGTCGGGCGCCAGGCCGGAAGGCGCGGGCGGGGAGGGAGGCGGGATCCAGACCGGAAGCTGGGAGGCGGGCCCCGGAAGAACAGGCGGGAAGCCGGAAGGACGGCGTGGCCCGACGGAACCGAGAAGCCCTCCCCGCCTTGGCTCGCCGCCTGCGTCCCTGCAGGTAGCGGTGCCGTGAGGGCGAGGAGGCTGCATACGTCACTTCCGGGTCCTTGGGGAGTCCGAGGAAGCCGCCCTCGGGGCCGCGGACCTCACGTGTCCTCCTGGGACCGAGGCAGCGGCCGATCGCCCTCGGAAAGGATGGGAGAAGGCTACGGCTTCGGGATGGAGGAAGGTAAAGGGAAAACCAGGAGGTACTGTCCAAAACTAAGGACCTTGTGCAAACACTGGGTGCTGCGTGTTGAGCTGACACAGACTCAGAGGGAAAAGGAAACAGTGTGAACGAAGTGTCCCTGGTTAGCACCCCAGAGGCACAATCCGGGGGACGGCATAGACACGTGGGGGCAACATCGACAAGGGGTGATAACCGTCCAGTAGGATCAGGACAAGGCAGGGGAGACAAAAGGTTCCTGCCAAACTGCCTAGGAGGTTATTGTTGTCGATAGGTGCTGTCCAGTTGGGTCTCAGTCATAGCGACACTTACCGGGTTTTTATTGGCTGATTGTTTCCAGATTGCTTTGGGAGTGGATTGCCAGGTCCTTCTCCCGCAGGGGTTTGTTCTGCTGAGATATTCAGGGGAGCTTGTATTGGAAGGGTTAAATTAGAAAAACAGGGCCAGGGGATGGGCGGTAACTGAGATAAAGCATTAACAAATGCTTATGTCACATGAGGTTAAAGTAAAGTTCATTTCCTCAAGAAAGTCTCAAAACACATAGATGACAAGCATAACAATCAACTGATCAATTACTCTTTGGGTAGAAAAAAAGGAGTAACTTCCCCTTCAGTCCTATTGAGCTAACACACAGGTACCCCCTAAGGACCAATCTACTAAAGCCAGCCCAGATTGTACAGCCCAGAGAAAAAGTGACTAGGAAACCCCTAGACAACTCCATTTCAGCTACTCATCTTCGCGACCCCTTCCATCCGATGGCTTTTTCTTCCATTCCTTTAAGTAAAACTTCCCTTTTGTTTACCTTTGTGTGAAAGTTATTCCTGGGCAGCAAGCCCAGGAGCCAGTACCCAGCCACTCCCACTGCATTCTGATAAAAGTATTAGTTACTTGTGAGTAGCTCTGACCAATACCTGAAAGAAATGCTTAAGGAAGGAAAGATTTATTTCAGCTCACTGTTTCAGAGGGTGCAGTCCATGGTTACTTGGCCCTGTGCGCATGGGCAGGAAATGATGGTGGTAGGGAGCATGTGGCAGAGGAGCTTCATCACCTCTTGGTGGAGGTGGTGGGGGGAGAAGAAGGGCAGGGACTGAGATATAATGTTAATCATTCCTTAGTGGCCTGCTTCCTGTAGTTAGGTCCTACCTCCTAAAGTTTTCCTTAACCTCCCAAAATAGTGCCACCATTTGGAGACCAAGTGTTCCATGGAAGCTTGTGGGGGATATTTCACATTCAAACCGTAACAGAGTTCGTGTGCCAAGAGTGATGTCAAAACTTAAGGGAAACTGAGGCACAAGATTAAGAAACAGTTTTGAGCTAATCAGAGTTGCAACGTGAGAGAAACAAATGTAAGTAGGTTGAATATGTGCTCCAAGGGCCTAGCAGATTGCAAAAAAAGTTTTGAAACAAGCACAACAAATGGAGAAGAGGATTTGTCAGTTTTTTTAAAGAGTTTGCATAGTGCAGGCAGGGTAGCAAGAAAGACTTTGGATAACTTAAAGAATATATGATCAAGTCATTCTCAGAATTGGAGAGATGACAAGAATCAAGAAGTTCTAGGGTTAGAGTTAGAGGTTAAGGGTTGAGGTTAGGGAGAGAGATTGGGCAATTAGCATTTGGGGTTGGGATTATGGTTAGAGTTAGAGAAGTGATAGGCTAGTGGGAAGGCCTAGGGGCTGGATAAGGAAGAAATAAGGAGGACAGAGGAACAAGCCTCATCCAAACTATAGCAACAGAACATTTGAAAATGAGAGCGAGCCAGATATTGTGAATCCAATATGATGCACAGGAAGAACATCACATCACCTATGAAGTGTTCTCAGGATCAGGTCTCAAGATCTAATTGCCACTCAACAGAAAATGTGGAGCAATAAGTCAAATGACACCAAGGTGATGAAAACAGGAAAACTGAACCATGAGAAATTCTACAGAACAGCCTGGCTGGTTCTTCCATTGAAAAAATGCAAGAGATAACAAAAGAAGGAGGTAGGGCCTATAGTGTAAGAGGCTCATAACTAAGCATCTGAAAGATATATACACCGACAAAAAGATGTGGAATGATATCTCCCAGAAAATTCAAAGTTAAATGGAGGAGGGAGGTGTCATGGTGTTTGTATGTAAAGGCCATTTGCTTTAATATTCAGTCCCTAGCTTGTGGCACTATGGGAGGAGGGGGCTAACTTTGTAGAAGTGGTTACCCAAGGGCAGACCTTTGGAGGTATTTACCGGGCCCCCTAGTTCTGGTAAGCACTCTCTGCCTCTTGCTTCATGTATGCCATAAGGTTGTGTACCACAGGCCCTGCTGTGACCACCACCACCACCACACATTGCTGCCATTGTGGACTGATCTTCTGCTTGTTGTTGCTAGGTGCTGTCAAGTCATGTCTGACTCATAGTGACTGTGATAGGGTTTTCAATGGCTGATTGTTTGAGGATTGCTTCTGGAATGGATTGCCATGTCTTTCTCCCATTTTTGTGGTGCTAGGGATCAACCTGTGTCCTCACATTTGAAAATGTCCTTCCAGAATTCTCAAAGACATACACTGGCTACTTCATTGTCACAGAATGCCAGAAGACATTTTCATTCCCCTTTTCCTCCATATTGGCTGCTAGTGCCTAAACTAGCTACCTAACATTGCCAGCTTCATCAGTCATTAAGGGAGCTCTTTCTGGGCCACTTTTTAATTCTGCGCAAAGACTCTTGTCCATTCTTCTTGATGCCTAAGACTTCTTCATCAGCAGACAAGGCCCTAGAGAGATGTGAACTGCAGAGTCCATCCAAAATGCTTGAGGATTGGTACTTTATAAAGAAAAGATGTTTATTTGATTTATGATGCTGGTGTCTGGAAGTCAAACAGAAAGGTGCCAGCATCTGTGTGTGACACAACATGGCAGAGAAGTGGGAAGGGAACCAGGCACATGCAGAGGGGCATTGTGAGAGCAAGGAAGCAAGAGAGTGTGACAGTCCAGACATCTCATAACCCACTCCCACAGGAACTAGCCCACTATTCTGAGACCTACATTAATCTTTACCAGGTGGGGTGATGTCCTCATGATCTAGTCATCTCTTAAAGGCTCCATCACTCTGAAATCATTGTATAGAGAACCAAACTCCAAGCACACAAAACTGGGGGGACACAGTCAAACCATATCCAAAGCACAGCAGGAAGAGAGGCAGATAATGGACTCCAGCCAGAGCTCCAGAGCCAAGACTGAGGTCCTCAGGCCTTCCTCTGGGGTTATGGGTGCCCATGTCTCCCTCCTGGCTCCTATGAAGGCAGGCCTGCTCTCATAATAGTAGAGAGGGTCTGGAAATGGTTGTTGGGGCTATTTAAAGATTCAGAGTGACACAGATACAAGGACCCAACTGTCCCTAAGCATGTTTAGGTGAGGAGTTGCTCTTAGGTGCCTGTCTGTGGGTTCTGTTCATCCCAGGACCAGGGGAGGTGGTTCACGCCCCTCCCCACCATGGCATTTCTCTGAGAATCTGGCAAAGAAAAGAACCCTATCGATGAGGAGGTGGGGAGGAAGCTGCAGACGTGTCAGTCCTAGAAGGACTAGGAGGGGACACTGAGTTTGACCCTTGTGCTCTTGGGCTGGGCCTGGCTGTCAGCTCCACTGGGACAGCTGAGAACCTCCAGGTCCCCTGTCCTTATGCTACCACCTGGCCTCTGTGTCTCACCCTGGGCTGCAGCCACCATCATTCCAGCCTCTCCAGCACATGAACCCGGATTTCTTCAAACCATAAGCATTGGGTCCCTCCCTCCACCAAGCAATGATCCTTCATCCTAAACTTTCACCTCCCCTGCCCCACCACCCCTAAAACTCACATCATCCTGTTCCCAGAATACACAGGGTCATTTTATAGATCACATGCCAGGAGAGGAGGCAGCCCCACAACCCTACACTTTTACAGGCCAGGGTCCCCCAAGTGGAGAACCACAGTGAAGCTTCTCTGCTGTCCCTGGAACTGATGGGGACAAGTCACTGTCTCCACAACACCTGTCTGAGGGGCAGAGGTGGGAAGCTGATGGGGATCATTTCATTCCTGGGGCCTCAGCTGCCCACAGGCTCCCTGGGAGCCTGGCCAGATCCTCCCAGCTACCTCTTTCTGTACTGACCACACTGCACCCTCCCTGTCCCCCAGGGTGAGGCTGCTCCTAAGGTGCAGGACTGGAGGAAGCTTTATGGGCATGGCAGGCCCACTTCTAGGAGCTCTGGTGTTGCAGGGGATTGGGAGGAATCCCCCTTTCCCAGCTCAGATCCAGAAGCGCAGCTCCAATCAAGGAAGGACACTGAGCTCTCCCCATGAGTGCTTAGTGGGTTTTGAATGCTTTACCCCTGAGGTTTACCCCAATCTTCCATATCTGTGAGATCTAACTGGTTTAGGGTGGAGATTAGATTTGATATTTCTCTGTTGATTTTTTCGAAATGTCTATCCTTGTGTGAGAAAAAAGCAAAGAGCAAAAAAAAAAAAAAATGTGTTAATTATAAAAAATTCTACAAAAGGAAAATAAATCTCCACTGAAATACACTCAAGGGTTCCAGGAAGGAATTATCATTGAAGGAGGGAAGGAGGAATTATAAAATGGGAATCAGGTAACATTATACAGGTGACATATTTTCAATATCCTGCCTAGTGAGTATCAGATGACACAGTGTGGTCTGGAAAGGACAACTTCTCTATTAATTTCCCTATCAGCTCCCCTTCATCCCTGGAGGAAATCTTGAGTGGTGTTTACCCATTGGACTTTACATTCACACACTGGATGTGATTAATATATTTGGAGGCCAGGCCCAAAAGCACACACCTGGAATCTCAGCAACTCAGGAGGTGGAGGCAAGAGGATCATGCGTTTGAGACCAGAGGCAGCCTACATAGCTTTGTGAGACCTGATTCAAAATAAAAAATAAAAAATGGGCTGAAGGTGCAGACCAATGGTAGAGCACTAGCAAAGTATCCACAGAGCCCTAAGTTTGGCCCCCAATTACCACACACACACGCACGCACGCACGCACGCGCGCACACACACACACACACACACACACACACACACACACACACTAAAAAAGTTAAAAGAGTTGGTGGTAGCAAACTTGACCCTATCACATCTGAATGTACTTCCAGAAATGCTCTGGTCACTAATTGTGACTGATGAGGCTATATGGATATTCTCAGGACTTCCAGATTTAGAGTCCCCTGTGGACATGGTCCCTGGCAGAGCAAATAATCTAAAATCCTGGATTGCCAAGGATACCCCCTTGCTCACCCAAAGGCCTTTGCTACATAGGCAAGAGAGTAGGAGCAGAGAGGTGGGAGATTATATCCAAGGTATGTGACATGTGACTCATAACTACTCATAACTAACCTTTATTCCTTTGAAGAAGAGCTGTTTGTCCCGAAGGGTAAGGATAGATAAGGTGGAATCAGTATGCTTGTCAATCTCCTGTTTTGTTTGTTTTGTTTTGTTTTTAAGGAAAGTAGGAGATCCAGATTTTTATATTGGACCATATCTTTTAAAGCTCTGTGAAACCTGGGTGTCGTTGGACATGCCTTTTAGTCCCAATGACTCAGGAGGCAGAGGCAGGAGGATCACAAGTTTGAGGCCAAAGTCAGCCTGCATCACTTAGTGAGGCTCTGCTTCAATGTACAAAGTAAAAAAAGGGCCGTGGGTATGGCTCAGAGGTTGGGTGCTTGCTAAAAGCATATGTGAGGCCCCAAGTTCAACTCCTAGTACCAAAAAAGAAAAATTTCTATTGAGATATAATTGATGTGTCAAATACTGCGCGTATTTAAAGTTCAAATTGTGATATTTCATATACTATGGAGACACATGAAGTCATCATGACAGTCATGATATTGAAAATATGTGTCACCTGTATAATGATACCTGATTACCATTTTATAATTCCTCCTTCCCTCCTTCCATGATAATTCCTTCCTTTGACCCTTGATTTTCTTTCAGTGTAGATTTATTTTTCTTTTGTAGAATTTTCTATACTTAACACATCTTTTTTTTTGCTCTTTGCTTTTTTCTCACACAAAGATAGACATTTCCAAAAAACAGAGAAATATCAAATCTAATCTCCACCTTAAACCGGTTGGATCTCACAGATATATACAGAATATTTCCTTTGCACGATGAGGAATACATATTCTTCTCAGCTCGACATGGAAAGTTTTCTAAGATAGATCGTATGCTAGTTCATAAGAATTCCCTCAACAAATACAAAACAGTAGAAATTATCCCTTGTTCCTATCAGATCACAATAGAATAAAACTGGAAGGCAAAAGCAGAAATAATTCCAGAAATTTTACAAACTCATGGAGACTAAATAATACATGGCAGAATGACCAATGGGTTTTTGCTGAAATAAAAGTGAATTTCAAAAATTCCTGGAATCAAATGATGATGAAAACTCATCCTACCAAAACATATGGGATACAGAAAAGGCAGGTTTAGGGGGGAAGTGTATAGCATTAAATGCCTTCAACAATAACGTAAAGAAGAGCCAAATAAATGACATAATGACACACCTTAAGACATTGAAATCCAACTACAAATCAATCCCAAAGGGAGCATCCAGAAAGAGATTACAAAATTAAAGGGAGAAATATCTCAATTAGAATCTAAAGAGATAATTCAAAAACTTAATAAGTCTAAGAAAAGCTTAATAAAATAGATAATCCTCTGGGAAATCTCATCAAAAAAAAAAAAAAAAAAAAAAAAAAAAAAAAAAAAAAAAAAAAAAAAAAAAAAAAAAAAAAAAAAAAAAAAAAAAAAAAAAAAAAAAAAAAAAAAAAAAAAAAAAAAAAAAAAAGGAAAAAACTAACATAGTAAGGATTATGAGGAAAAAATGCATCCATAACCACCAACTACAATGAAATACAGAAAATCATCAGGGATTACTATAAGAGATTGTATTCCCCAAAATATGAAAATACAGAAGAAATTGATAAAATTATTAGCACAGATGACTTACCAAAGCTAACCCCAGAAGACATAAGTGATCTAAATAAGCGCATAACATATGTGGAAATAGAAAAGGTAATAAAAAGACTCCCAACAAAGAAGAACCGAGGTCCTGATGGGTTCACAGCAGAATTTTACCAAACTTTCAGAGCTGATATAATAACTGTCTTCCTCAAAATATTACAAAAAGTAGAAAAGGAGGGAAACTAACAAATTCATTCTACAAAACTAGCATCACCCTGATGCCTAAACCAGAAAAAGATTCATCTAAGATAGAGAAATATAGAACCATCTCCCTTATGAATATAGATGTAAGAACCTTTAATAAAATTCTGACAAACTGAATCCAGCAAAATATTGAAAAGATTATCCACCATGACCAGGTGGGATTTATTCCACAGATGGAAGGCTGGTTCAACATATGGAAATCAATTAAAGTAAACCAACATATCAAGAAACTGGCAAACAAAAATCACATGATCATCTCAATTGATGTTGAAAAGGCCTTCGAAAAAGTGCAACAGTTTTTTGTGATAAAAATGCTGGAGAAGATAGGTACAATAGGCAAATACCTTAATATTATAAAAGCCATCTATGAAAAACCTACAGCCAACATTATATTAAGTAGAGAAAAACTGAAACCACTTCCTCTTAGATTCGGAGCAAGGCAAGGATGTCCTCTCTCTCCTATTCTATTTAACATAGTAATTGAAGTCCTTGCCAGGGCAATCAGAGAAGAGAAAGAAATCAAAGTGATACAGATTGGCAATGAAGAGGTCAAATTTTCCTTATTTGCAGATGATAGGATTCTATAGCTAAAAGACCCCAAAAACCTCATCCAGAAAAATTTAGATCTAATCAACTCCTTCAGCAAAGTGGCAGGATATAAGATCAATACAATAAAATCAATAGCTTTTCTTTGCACCAACTGTAACCTGGAAGAGAGGGAAATTACAGAAAAAATACCTTTCACACTAGCCCACCTGAAAACTACGTACCTTGAAATCCATCTAACCAAAGAGCCTTCAGATCTCTACAAGAAAAGTTTCAAAATATTAAAGAAAGAAATAGCAGAGGACACTAAAAAATGGAAGGACCTTCCAGGGTCCTGGATAGGGAGAATCAATATAGTAAAAATGGCTATCCTACCAAAAGCAATTTATAGATTTAATGCAATTCCCAATAAATTCCATTGACTGACTTTACAGAAATAGAAAAAAAGATACAAAAATACATATGGAATCACAAAAGACCGCATATAGCCAAAACACTCTTAAGCTGCAAAGCTAGTGCAGGTGGAGTAACAATCCCTGACTTTAAGGTATATTATATGGCAGTGGTGGCAAAAACAGCTTGCTACTGGCACAAAAATAGGCCTGAAGACATGTGGAACAGAAGATTCAGAAATACCTCAACACACATATAGCCACCTTATTTTGGACAAAGGAGCAGAGCAAATACAATGGGAAAAGGAGAGCCTTTTCAATAAATGGTGCTGGGAAACATGGACATCTGCATGCAGAAAAATGAAAACCAACCCACATCTCACAATATGCATGACACTTAAATCAAAATGGATAGAAGACCTCAACACAAAACCAGAAATTTTAAAACTAATAGAAGACAACATAGGTAATACACTCCTACATATAAGCATAGGAATGTATTTCCTTAATAGTTCTCCAATTGCTCACGAAATTGCAAAAAGAATAGATAAATGGGATTACAAAAAATTAAAAAATCTTCTGTACAGCAAAGGAAACAATTAACAGAGTCAAGGAAACCTCCACTGAATGGGAAAAAATTTTCACATCCTATAACTCAGACAAAGGTCTAATTATCAGAATGTATAAAGAACTTATGAAAAAAATACCCAAGAAAACAAATAACCCAATACACAATTGGGCAAAGGAACTGAATGGACAGTTCTCAAATGAAGAGCTCTGTAAAGCCATGAAACACATGAAAAAATCCTCAATATCACTAGCCATTAGGGAAATGCAAATTGAAACAACTCTGAGATTTCACCTTACACCAGTAAGAATGGCCAAGATCAATAAAACAAATAACAAAAAATGCTGGCGAGGTTAGGGAGAAAAGGGGACATTCTCACATTGCTGGTAGAGCTATATATTGGTCCAACCACTGTGGAAATCAACATGGAGGTACCTTTAAAAACTAAAAATTGAGCTACACCATGAACCAGCTACAATATTATTGGGAAATTACCCAAAGGGAGATGTGCCATCATACCACAGAGACACCTGAATCTCCATGTTCAATGCAGCACTTTTCACAATAGCAAGGATATGGAATCAACCGAAGTGCCCATCAACAGAAGAATGGATTAAAAAAAAAAAAAACTATGGTACATATATATAATGAAACTGTATTCACTGTATCAAAAAAGCAACCAAAAAACTGAAAAAATGCTATTTGCAGGAAAATGGATGGAACTGTAAAAAATTATTTTAAGTGAACAAACACAAGCTCAGAAAGAGAAATAGCACATGTTCTCACTCATTTGTGGGAGCTCAATCAAAATTATAAGAAGGAACGTGTCTTATGTGGAGGTCGGAACATAATTCAGACAATTCAACAAGAGCTTCCTGTGGGACTTTGAAACACTGATGTAGACCAGACACACCCTGCAGTCCTGTCACCCCTCCCTTTCAAGGTGGGAGGCAAAATGTTGATCAGGTGGTTCACATCTTCAGGACTCACTCCAAGGTGGAAGGGCCCGTATACCATTATCCTCACCACTCCTACTGCTATAAAACTAGATGGGATGTCTGCCTGGATTATGATTGAAAACCCCTTCCCCTAGTCTACACCCCCTTTCCTATCAGTGGACCATTGTAGAGGGAACCAGTGGGAAACTGCTTATTAACCAGACCATTGTTTATGTCAAGGAAAAACCCTTAAATGTTTGGTGCTTGTCTTCTCACCTGGATTCTGCCGTTTATTTTTTTAGAAAAGGACTCAGTCAATCTTATGATATTAAGAACACACAACCTATCCCTGGACAATCCAATAATAGATTATTTATGACTAAAATCAAATATCCGATTTTCCTATAAGACCAGTGGGAAATGTAAAGAGTCACTGAATTAAAAGGATGATGCCATTCTAAGTAGGACTCTAGTGGGAATGAACAATTGGAACTGTCTCTGTACTTATCACTTGCATAGGTTAGGTCAGGAACATGGTTTATTTTTACCTTCAATGATACATTAATGTTAACTTTTAATGCTTATTACCAAATGCTTATTGTTTCCTATTGCTTATATGATCCATGTCAGGCACTTGGAAAAGCCACTAAATGTAAAGCCTGCCCCAAAGGATGTGGCTTTTGCCTTTATAAACACCCATAACTGTTCCTCGGGACCACAGGTTTGAGAGAGCTGTCAGTCCTTGGTGGCCACGGGCTTAATTTTGCTCCTTTGTGGTGTGGTTTTGATCACTGGTTACAGCAGTTCAGCCTTTCCCCCACCCCAGGAGCTCCAGGGAGATGCGGCCCTAAGGATTTGTGGGTGTATAGTCCAACTTCTGCCCACAGAGCCCAAGTCACAGGGGTTCCTGGAAGTTGCAGGCCCCACAGATTATGGTAGTAAACTCTAACTTTCCACACTCAGAACCCTCACTACAGGGACTCCTGGGAGCTGAGGCCATGAAGATTTGGGGTATTATAGTCCACCTTCCACTCTCAGAGACCTTGCCACAGTCTTCTGGGAGCTGCTGACTGGGTAGTGTAGTCCAGCATTCTGCCTACTGATCCCTCAGAGCAGGGGCTCCTGGGAGACATGGCCTAGAGGATTCTGAATACTACAGAATCCAGCTTCAGCCCACATAGCCCTTGCTTCAGGGGCTCGTGGGAGCTGCAGCCCCAAAGATTCTGTGTAGTGAAGTTCACCTTTCTACACTCATAACCTTCTTCACAGTGGCTCCTGGGAGAGGCAACACTGAGGATTCTGGATAGTGTAGTCCAGCTTTCTAGCATGTTGTGGTAGGCCTGTGGCTTTCAATCTTGTCAGATCACAGAAGCTAAGGAGGTGATATCTACAACAATCCAGTGCATTTATTTAATATGTCTTAAGTCTTCCTCACATGTTTTTCTGGGTCACTATTGGTTGATAAAAGTAGGTACTTTAAGGAAGTCCTGTGGTGCCTGTCTGTAACTGGAGAGGCTGAAGCAGGAAAATTACAAGTTGAAGGCCAGAAGCAGACTGCACCACTTGGTGACAGTGACACCCTGCCTCAAAACAAAAAATAATAGAAAGTGACTAGGGCTACAGCTCACTGGTAGACAACTTGCCCAACATACACAAATTCCTGGGTTAAGCTCTCCCTCAATACTGAAGGAAAAAATACTTATTTTATAATGGCAGGACTCCTAAGGCAACTTGCCCAACATACACAAATTCCTGGGTTAAGCTCTCCCTCAATACTGAAGGAAAAAATACTTATTTTATAATGGCAGAACTCCTAAGGCAGTGTATTATTTTGTTTATATTTCTTCCACAACCTGGGATCACACTGAGGTCCTCCTAAGCACTCTACCATTGTGCTATACCTCCTACCCATAAGGTCTTCTTTTAACAGCATAAGTACAGTATTTATACTTAAAGTTTTATGTGTTGATACACCAGGTTTCAATATTTTTCAAGTATTTTCACTCTATAAAAAACATGAGCTGGGCACCATGGCACACACCTATGATCCTAGTGACTCAGGGGGCACATAGAGGAGAATCCTCATTTACCAGTCAGTGGCAACCTGTGCAACTGAGACACTGTCTCAAAAAACAAAAATATAAAACAGAGTGGGGGATGCAGCTCAGTGGTATAGTATTTCCTAGCATGCAGAAAGGGCCAGAATTCAACCCCCATTATTTGAAAAAAAAAAAAAAAGAAAAGAAAAAAGAAACAAAGAAAAACCTGAATTAAATTGAGCAATGAGGACAGCAACAGTTCTTCCCTGAGACCCCAGCTTGCCTCCAGATGCTGGTCCTTCATGCCATGAGTGCTTCATGCTGTCCTTGTACCACATGACTCTGCATCTCTCCTTTCTGTGTCCTGAAATTTATCCCCAGAAACAAACCCAATCTGCAAAAAAATACTCCAGCATGCTATGATGGTAAGTGGTCAAACCCTGAATAAGGGGGTATTTTGGTAGCACAAGTCTTGTCAAAATATTACTAGAAAATAAAGAACATGATATCATTTCCTCTTTGGCTCTTGGAGCTGCAGATGGGAAATTCTTCATTCTTCCTAAACTTTGCCTCACACAGACCTGTTATACTGAAGCTGTGGTGCTGTCTCCAAGAGCAGATGCTCACTGAGGACACTGCCATCAAATGACTCAAGTTTTGATGTCTCACCAGGTGTCTCCTGAGTAGGACTGCAGTGGGCATCACACAGGACACTCTCTGCTCACTGTTCAGTGGTGATTGTGACCTTCCAAGGATGAATCTCTGAAGTTAATTGTCTTATTTCAGGACATGATTTTAGAAATAAAACATAAATACAGCCTACCATCCTGTATTTTGATGGGAGTGTTTAGAGATAACAAGAGGCAAAGTATATGGCCGACAAACAAAAGTCCACTGATTAGCTACATATCAAAAATGTATAGAAATTTTAAAACTGAACTAAGACATTTTCTAAAACATTAGCATTTATAAAAGCAACCAAAAAATGGAAGTCCTTAAATATAAATCTTAAAATGCAATTATACTTTCAGATGGGCTTAGAGTTAGGGTTAAGGTTCAGGTTAACCCTAACCCTAACCATACTCAAAAGAGCTGTACAGAGGTCTCATGATGGAGAATGATAGCAGTCGCATCATCCCTCATTATCAAATCATCAGACCTGATATAGTTTTCATGCTGAGCCAAGAAGAATCATGGATAATGAATGAAAAAATCATATGTCAAAACTTTTCAGAAGTCTTTCTAGACAATGATTCCAAATGATGGCAGCAAGGTAATCATGACAAGCTTATAGGTATGAAGAGAGGCAATGACTATGATGTTTCTTGGAAAATCTTTAATTCAAGCATGAACTTTGTTCATTGAGGAATGAGACTCCATAAATGTGTCATGGTGAGAAAAGTTTTAAACATTCTCTTGATTTTTCTTCTTCCAAAAAATAACTGAGAAAGCAAGAAATTTGATGAGCTCAATGAAAAATTTTTGAGCCTATAGTGAAATAAAGTACTATGATTGCAATAAGTGTAGAAAATCAATAGCAAAAAGTCATGGCTCATTACAAATCATACAACACAAATGGGAGTCTATTTATGAACGGAGTGTGGTAATGCTTTTAAACAAGAAGTTACAGCTTACTATCCACCAGAGAACTCACACAGGACAGAAACACAGTGCAGTGAATGTGGGAGGCCTTTTCCCAGAAGTCAATTCTGATATCACATCAGAGGACACATGCAAGTGAGAAATCCTACAAAATACAGGAAATGGGGGGAAACAGTCAGTGAGAACTCAAGTCTCATTCATCACCAGAGAACTAATACTGGAGAAAGTCCTTTGGAATGGAATGAATGAAAAAAGCTTCTGCCTGGAAACCACAGTTCCTTTGGCACCAGAGAATCCTCACAGGGAAGAATCCCTGTCAATGAAATGAAAACAGAGCTCATTAAGCATCATAGAAATCACAGAGGAAAGAAAACCTATGAATACATTGTTGTTGTTGCTGTTGTTAGGTGCCATCGAGTCGAGTCCAACTCATAGCGACCCCATGTACAGCACATCGAAACACTTGCCTATTCTGTGCCAGGCAAACCATCTTATTTATGTTTAAGCCCATTGTTGCAGACACTGTGTCAATCCATCTGGTGGAGGGTTTTCCTCTTTTGCATTGACCTACCACTCTCGCAAACATGATGTCCTTCTCCGGGGATTGTTCTCTCCTGACTACATTTGCAAAATATGTGAGACGCAGTTTGGCCATTCTTGCTTCCAAGGAGCACTCTGGTTGCACTTCTAAGACAGATTTGTTGGTTCTTTTGGCAGTCCATGGTATATTCAATAGACATCTCCAGCACCACAATTCAAAAGCATCAATTCTTTTTCTGTCTCTCTTGTTCAATGTCCAGCTTTCAGAACCATATGATGCCACTGAAAATTCCATGGCATGAGTCAGACGCACCTTCCTCTTCAGTGTGACCTCTTTGCTTTTCAGTACTCTAAAGAGATCTTTTGCCACAACTTTTCCTTGAGCAATCTGTCTTTTGAGTTCTTGACTGCTGCTTCCACAGGTGTTGATTATAGCACAAAGCAAAGCAAAATCTTGGACAACCACAATCTTTTCTCCATTTATTGTGAAGTTGCGTGCTGACACACTCGTAAGGATTTTTGTTTTGTTGATATTTAGTCATAACCCATATTGAAGGCTATGATCTTTGATCTTCATCAGTAAATGTTTTAAATCCTCTTCACTTTCGGCAAGCAGAGTTGTGTCATCTGCATAACACAGGTTGTTAGTGAGTCTTCCTCCAATCTTGATGCCGTGCTCTTCCTCATAAAGTCCAGCTTCTTGGATTATTTGCTCAGCATATAAATTGAAGAGATAGGGTGAAAGTCTACAGACCTGATGCACACCTTTCTCAACTTTAAACTACTCATTGTTTCCTTGTTCTATTTGAACAACTGCTTTCTGGTTCATGTACAGATTTCTCATGAGCACAATTAGGTGTTCTTTTATTCCTGTTTTCCGAAGTCTTATCCATAATTTGTTATGACCCACAAAATCAAATGCTTTTGCGTAGTCAATAAAACATAGATAGACATCTTTCTGATATTCTCTGCTTTCAGCAAATGTCCACCTGACATCAGCAATGATGTCCCTGGTTCCTCACCCTCTTCTGATCCCGCTTGATTTTCCGGTAATTCCCTGTCTATAAACTGCTGCAGTCACTGCTGAATGATCTTTAGTAGAATTTTGCTAGTGTGTGATATTAATGATATTGTCTGATAGTTGCAAATTCTGTTGGATCCCCTTTTTTGGGAATAGGCACAAATATGAATCTCTTCCAGTCAGTTAGCCAAGTACCTGTTTTCCAAATCTGTTGGCACAAACATGTTAACACCTCCAGTGCTGCATCTGTTTGTTGAAACATCTCTATTGGGATCCCATCAATTCCTGGAGCCTTGTGTTTCACCAGTTCTTTCAAGGCAGCTTCCACTTCGTCCTTCAACACCATTGATTCCTCTTCATATGCAACCTCTTGGAATGGTTGGTCATCTGCCAATTCTTTCCTGTATAATGACTCTGTGTGTTCTTCCCATCTTCTTTTGATGTTTCCTGCATCATTTAATATTTTCCCTGTAGAATTTTTCACTACTGCCACTCTAGGCTTGAAGTTTTTCTTCACTTCCTTAAACTTGAGAAACACAGAGCATGTTCTTCCCTTTTGATTTTCTGCCTCCAGCTCCTTGCACATGTCATTATAATATTTGTTTTTGTGTTCTTGAGCTGCCTTCTGAAATCTTCTGTTTAGTTCCTTAACTTCATCATATCTTCCTTTTGCTTTAGCTGCTCTATGTTTGAGGGCAAGGTCCAGTGTCTCTTTTGACATGTAATTTGTTCTTTTCTTTTTTTCTTGTCTTTTTAAGAACTTTTTGCTTCCTTCTTGAATGATATCTTTTATGTCATGCCACAACTCTTCTGGTCTCCTGTCCTTTGTGTCTAATGCATTAAACCTATTTTGGAGGTGGTCTCTGAACTCAGATGGGATATATTCAAGGTCATACCATGGCTCTTGTATACTTGTTCTAATTTTCTTCAGCTTCAGTTTGAATTTGCATATGAGAAGTTGATGGTCTGGTCCACAGTCAGCACCTGGACTTGTTTTGACATTATTTACAGAGCTTTTCCATTGTCTCTTTCCACATATGTAGTCAATTGGATTCCTGTATGTTCCTTCTGGTGAAGTCCATGTGTATAGTCTCCATTTATGATGTTGAAAAAATGTGTTTGCAATGAAAAGGTCATTGGTCTGACAAAATTCTATCATGCAATCTCCAGCTTCATTTCTGTCACCAAGACCATATTTTCCAACTACTGAGCCTTCTTCTTTGCTTCCTACCTTTGCATTCGAGTCATCAGTGATTACCAGTATGTCTTCATTGCATGTTTGATCTATTTCAGATTGCAGAAGCTGATAAAAGTCTTCCCTTTCTTCATTTGTGGCCTTAGTGGTGGGTGCATAAATTTGAATAATAGTCATATTAACTGGCCTTCCTTGTAGGCATATGGATATTATTCTATCAGTGACAACATTGTATTTCAGGACAGATCTTGAAATGTCTTTTTTGATGATGAATGCAACCCCATTTCTCTTTAGTTTATCATTCCCAGCACAGTAGACCATATGATTGTCTGACTCAAAATGGCCTATGCTGATCCGCCTTAGCTCACTGATGCCTAGAATGTCAATGTTTATGCCCTCCATTTCTCTTTTAATGATTTTTAATGATTTCTAATTTTCCTAAATTCATACTACGTACATTCCATATTTCAATTATTAATGTTTACAGTTGATTCTCCTCGTTTTGAGTCATGCCACATCAGCAAATGGAGGTCCCTGGGGCTTTACTCCATTTCTGTCATCATGGTAGACTCTACTTGGAGGAGATATCTCTTCTCCACTAGTCTTTTGAGTGCCTTCCAACCTGGGGGACTCATTTTCCGGCACTATATCTGACAGTGTTTCTTTGCTATCCACAGGGTTTTCAATGGCTAGTTATTTCGGGAGTGGCTGGCCAGATCCTACTCCCACTTCATTCTGCAAGGATTCAAAAAGAACATCAACAACAACAACAACAACAACAACAACAACAACAAAAAACAGAAAAAACAAAAACAAAACAAGGAAAACCTTAAATGCCAAAAGGAAAGTAATAACAAAATCACTAAATGGGCAAATGAGCTCAACACACAACAATCAAAAAGAGAAGTACAGGCAGGCATTGTGGCAGATCCATTATTCTGCAAAACAAGCAAGATCCTTCTCACACTAAAAAGAGAGAGAGGCTGAGGGATATCTCTCAGCAGGGAGTGTAAACCTAGCATGAGCAAGTGCCTGGACACAACCCAATGTAGACCAAAAGACACAGAGAAAGAGAGAGAATTATAAATGGCCATTAAACCCGTGAAAAGTGTTTCATACCCTTAGATATGAAGATGGAAATCAAAAGTCACTTGTAGCCTGGTGCTGTGGTACATGCCTGTTATTCCAGTGGATTGTAGGGCAGGAGTAGGAGGATCCCAAGTTTGAAACCAGAGGCAGTCTGTGTAATTTAGCGAGAGTCCATCTAAAAATAAAATCAAAATTAAAAAATTGGGCTAGGGGTGCAGCTCAGTGGTCCAGCACTTGCAAAGAATGCATATGTGAGACCCTGGGTTCAACCCACAGTAACTGCAAAAAAATGAAAAATAACTGGTGATTCAATCTCACCTCAGTAAGAAGAGTGATCATCATGAAAAACAACCAGCAAGAACAAAAACAAAAACAAAACAAAAAAGAAACAACAAGAACAAAACAAACAAATAAACAAAAAGTAACGTCAAAAAACCTGGTGGGGATATGTGACTGAAAAGGAACACTCATCCACTTTTGACAGAAATGAAAATTAATCCATCCACTATGGAGATCATCATGGAGATTTCTGAATAAAATAAAAACATAACTTCCATCTGATCCACCTTTACAACTTCTTGGTTTATACATGAAGGAATCAAGGTATGCATGCAGTAGAGACAAGGGCACATTTATGTTACTGGGGCTCTATGCACAATAGCCAAATTATAGAATGTCTTAGGTGCACATCAATAGGGAAACAGGTAAATAAATGTGGTTTAGGCACAAGTGAATAATATTCATCCATATAAAAGCATAAAATAATGTCATACACAGGAAGATGAATGGAACTGGAGATCACCCCATTCAGAAAAGTAAGCCAGACTCAGAAAGGGAAAACAGGGAAGTATCACTCTTTTTCTCTAAGGAGCAGAATCTAAATTTTGAAAAGACATGATAATTGAAGTGGGATTACTAAAAACCCCAAAACAGATATGGAAGGTGAAGGAGAGTGTAGAAAGACACAAAGATGCTCATCAGAATAAGAAGAGTTTTCATAGCTCTGGGTTGAGGGGAGGATCTGGGAAGTAGATTGTTTCCATGAAGGTGTTGGACCCTCTGGCTGTGCCGCTTCAGGATGAAAACCATCAAGCCACTGGCCCAGGGCATGACCTCTAAACACAAGATATCAGGGAAAGTGAACAGTGCTGCAAAGGCTGTCTCTTCAGTTTTTTCTCTCACAGCAGAACAGTATTTTAAGTCTTTTGTCTCTCTAATATTTTTGTTGCTTTTTTGCCATTTGCATATGGAGGAACATTTACATTTGTTACAATGTGGAGGATCCAGCACAGGAAGATGATGTTGCCAGTGAACCTGGGATCTTTTGCTTTAAGCTCTGCTCAACTGCAGTTTGTGGGGCTGATGGTCATGGCCTGGGAGATACTTAGGAAGTAGATGGTGCTGATGGACACACCCTTTCGCATCCTGAGAAGAGTTTGCATCCAAGATCTCTGAGGAAGTATATGAACCCAAAAGCTACCATTGTCTGTGGAAGTCCTTTGAAGACAAGTAATAAGGAGTTGGCTAAAGTCAGGTGCTTAGTAATCAGATCTATAGATCTTAACCTACCTTCAGAGAAGTAATGCCTGAGATAATGATAAAGAACATAGAAATTCCACAGGATTCCAACCACTGACTGTGATCAGAAGATCATTTCCATTGACAAACACCACAAAGCCTTTATTTCTGTTCCCCCAAACTCATATTTACCTTCAGAGCCTGAGTGTACTACATGAAAACATGAGGCATAGGGTGTATGCCTGGATTTGACTACTTCTCAGGCTATTAATTACCTGCAGAGGTAGCTCTGTGCCATCTAATCCTGTCAAATCATGTAAGCTAAGCATAGTCAGGTCTGGTTCGTACTAGGGTGGGAGACGCTCTGGGAACACCAGGTGCTGTAGGCTTGGGAGACACTCCTGGAAACCCACTGTCAAAATTCAATCCGCCATTGAAAATCCTATGTATCGTAGAGAAGCACTGACAATAGTGCTTCACCTGTTGTATGTAGTATCACTACGAGTCAGATACTGACTCCATGGCATCTAACAACAACAGGGTATAAGGTAGATTACTATAATTTATTATGTCAATTCTAATTGTTTTCTTTCCTCATGTCTAGTTTCTGATCTTCAATTCTACCTCTAACTACTTATTTTATAGCCATCCCCTTCTCTGTCTTTTCTATATCTATGTATTTTGCCATTCTCCTCAATACATCTCATCTAACAAAGGACACATGTTCTGAAGAGTGGTCTGGAATTTTGAATGAAGTGATGAGTAATTTTTAACCATGGACCTTAAGATAACTTATGGTCTATAAATTCAATACTCTGACCATGTGCTGGACATATATTGAAGCAATGGCAATAGACCCATGAATTCAATCAATGAATTGTATATTGGGTGATATGTACCTGAGATATTGGTGGTGTTGTTGCTGTAGGTGCCATGTGGTCAGGTCCAACTCATATCAAGCTCAAATATAACAGAATGAAACCCTACCAGACAATGTGCTATACATTTGTCTTTTTATTATGTTTGAGCCCATTGTTGAAACCATTGTTTTTCTATTCAATTTGAATCATACCACATCAGAAAATGAGGTCACAAGGTTTTCTTCCATTTTCAGAATTATGGTCAACTATATTTTAAGGAGGCAACACTTTCCCAGTCATTTCTTTAATGCCTTCCAACTTGGGGATCTCCTGTTCCAGCACTACATTTGACATTGCCTTTCTGTTATTCCTAGGGTTTTTAATTTCAGATTGGATAGGGATCAGGGTGCTGGGTCTTATACTTGGCCTTAGTCTGGAAGCTTACTTGAAACCTGTCCACCGTGGGCAACCCCAAGGACATCTGTTATTCCTGTGACATAGGGTTCAGCATCACAGCAACCTGAAAGCCCACACAACATGACAACCTCCCTGATACATTTGGGAAATAAATTCATAAGCACTATTAAATTTCATGAAAGTAATCTTTATAGTACAGACCATGCCAGGTATGCATAAATTTTGGATATGAATAATGTTTCATTTCTTCCCTGAAATATGTATTGGTTAACCAAATGTGATTTGTTTAGGGGGAGGTGCTGATTCCAGAAGACATGGGACTTTCAAGATGTTGGAAGGCAGTTGTAGTTCGGAAAGTTGATCATGGGGGCGCTGTCTTTGAAGCACATAATATTGTCCCTGTTCTGTTCCCTACGCCCCTACTGCATCCTGTGCCTTGAGTCTATTTCCTCTGGAGTATTTGTCTTAGTGATGGCAAGCTAACATACCTTGGTATTTTTTCAGTTGTTTCCCATTAATTCCTTGTCTTTTTTGGAAAGGTACACACACACACACACACACACACACACACACACACTCACGCATTAGATCCTTTATGGCATTCTTACTCCTTAAATTTAACTTTAACTGAATATTTTGTATATATTTTCACTATGAATGAAATACCATCTCAGAGCGTTCTATTGTCACAGAAAGGCCATATGTATGAAGATAAATATGGGTTAACAGTTCAAGAATAATGATTCAATATCCAGAAATTATGTATTATGATTATACTTCCATATAATTTTTGTAAATCTATCATAATGCCTGAGAAATTAAATTACTAACTTTGAGAATAACACTATCCAAGTTTTTTGAGATTTAAATCCTGGGGATAATGGCCCTCTTAGAAGAAACATGCCATTATCTTATGCAACTGAAAAGGATTAATTTTTGTTCCAGCGTGTTGGTGGCAGGATAAGATTTAATCTATAAAACTTCAGAGTTACAACATTAAAAGCCATTTATTAATTAAAATACACATGTTCTCAATGAAGGATTTTAAAACTCACAACATGTCACTTGTCAAAACTCATTATAAGCATTGAAGGAACATTGCTTGCTTCTGATAAAATGATCCACAGAAATCAGCATTGACCAATTTTAAAGATAAGGTGAACATGTTAGTAGGTTAGTAGTTAAGTAGCTTTGAATACATTTATAACATTTCTAAAGAGAATGTTAAATTTTCTCTGTTGCCTTGGAATACTTCTTTATTTTTCTCATGTCAGATATCACTGAGGATTTCATACTATTTGTTACATTTAAATTCATATGCCTTTAAGTGGCTGGTCAGGTTTTTATCCAATATGATTAGTTCCTAATAAGTTTAACTTCAAATATTCAGAAATTTCTTGTGTTAACATAGAAGAATTATGCTCTGGATGCTCACCTTATACTCATGTGCTTCCAAATCATAATTGAATGAGAAACATGTCTATCTTTAGGTTGCCATGATGTATTTAACCTGTCATTTAATCAGTCATGGAGCATCTGATTAAGGTTGCCTTCTTAAAATACAATGTACTCTGCCAGTTATGATTCAGCAATGACTGATATGACATTTTCATATAAACTTTTGGAAGTAAGAACTACTCTGAATTGATGAGGGAAAAATTTGCCCAATAGTAATTTCATTTTGCATATCTCAGATATTGGCCATACAAAACACTTCCATGTTATATAATCATACCTATTCAAACTTCAACATCTTATTTTATGTAACATACAAAACAATCATATAAAGTGTAGCAATTGTGTGTTCTCTTAAGTGCCCTGGGTTTCCGGAAGTCCTGAAGTTGTTACTGCCTTAGTCCTTGCTATGAATGCTTTACTGTCATTCACATTTGATTTTAACTAAATACTTCCCCACACCCATTTAATGCACACATAAAGGTACATTTCCAAAATTCTCTGGGAATTTTTAAGTGTATGTTTGGACACACCTATCTACATATTCATTTAATATATTGAGGATGCCTAGTGTGGCTTCTATGTCAAGTGATGTTTGAACACATATTAAAATGCTTCTCACCTTATTAACATTTGTAGGAATTCTCCTATTAATTTAATCCTCCCTTTAATTTGTACAATAATTAATGCCTGAACCCCAGTCCCAGGACATGCTTGGCAGTGCTCTACCACTGAGCTACACACGCAATTCTCTTTAGTTTTATTTTGATCAACCACATCCATAAAGGGAACGAAAAACCACTGGGTGAAACTTGCATTCTCCTTGATGTCGTCTCGTGAGTAACTGGTATTAACCAGGAGGACTGAGGCAGTGAATATAAAGCCTCTGATGCTGAGTAAAATGTGAGGATTTATTCAAGATTTGGCCCGTGTTGACATTTTCTGGAATCAATCTCCACGTCTCCCAGGGGTTCATCAATGTTTAGAGGATTCATCGAGATTCTTATATGTATATGTTTTCTGCCCTCTATGAAACTTCTTGTTGTTTCTGTGTTTTGATAGCTGTATAAATGATTTGTCACATTGTGTTCATTTGTAGGATTTTTCACTCGTATGAATTATCTGATGTATACTGAGATGTGAATATTGGCTGAGAGCTTTCCCACATTAATAACATTTGTTGGGTTTCTTTCCTATATGAATTCTCTTGTGCCTATTGAGATTTGAATATTGATTGAAAGCTTTTCCACATTCATTACATTTGTAGGGTTTCTCACCTGTATGAATTATTTGATGATTTCTGAGATCTGAGCTTTGGGTAAAGGCTTTGTCACATGCCATACATTTGTAAGGTTTCTCTCCTGTATGAATTCTCTTGTGCCTGTGGAGATGTGAATAGCAATAGAAAGCTTTTCTACATTCATTACATTTGTAGGGTTTCTCACCAGTATGAATTTTTTGATGTTTTATGAGATTTGACTGATCGGTAAAGGCTTTGTCATATGTCATACATTTGAAAGGTTTCTCTCCTGTATGAATTTTGTTATGCATCTTGAGTGTTGAATTATGACGAAATGTTTTTCCACATTTATCACATTGGTAGGGTTTCTCTCCAGTATGCACTCTGTGATGAATCCCAAGTGTGTGCCTGTGATTAAAAGATTTTCCACATTCTTGACATTTGAAGGATTTCTCTCCAGTATGAATTTTCTTATGCCTTTTGAGATTGGAATATCTACTGAACACTTTTCTACATTCATTACATTTGTAAGATCTCTCTCCACTGTGAAGTCTCTGATGTTGACTGAGGCTTGAATATTGACTGAAAGCTTTCCTACATTCATTACATTTATAAGGTTTATGATGATTTCTAAGAACTGAGCTCTCGGTAAAGGATTTGCCATATTCATTACATTTGTTGAGTTTCTCTCCTCTATGGGATCTGTGGTGGATTTTAAGGCTAGACCTGTGAATATATGATTTGTCACATTGTTCATATTTGTAACATTTCTCTCCAGGGTGAATAGCCATATATCTATTGAGGTCTGAATATTGACTAAAGGATTTCACACATTCATTACACTCATAGAGGTTTTCTCCATTATGTGTTCTCGGATGCTTAAGAAGACATGAGGAATGAGCAAAAGATTTATTACATTCTCTACATTTGTAGGGTTTCTGTCCATTATGTATTCTGTAAGGATTTGGATAAATGCAGACATCATGTTCACCTTTAAGCTTCGATGGGTTCAAAATATGTTTTTCATACTTATTTCTTCTGCACTGCTTTGAATTAGATAGATTTATTTCCTGATGGAACAATACTAAACTTTTGAGAGAAGACGTCTCAAGATTACCTTGAGTGTGCTCTCCTATTTCAAATTTATTTTCTTCAGAAATGTTTGAGTGATTATTTAAGCCATTTCTGTATTCAAAACAATCTGCATTATTAATTGCATGTTTCAGTTCTGTTTTCAAAGTTGTACAGTTTGTGTTTTCCGTTAAATGATAATCAGAAGCTTCTGATTCTATAAAAGTGGTAGGCATAATGTGAATATTATTCAGAGATATTTGATGCTCTTGACCTATTTGGGAAGTGTTTTCTGGGATAGTCACTGCATGCAGGTCATTGTGAATATAACATCCCCTCTGCTCAGACTCACCCTTGCTTTCACTATTTTCCCTGAAATGTAAATCCTCAAGACCATTGCTTCTTCTTGTGCCCAATATTACTTTTTTGAATGAATCTTCTGTAATTTCTTCTGAGAAAATTCCTTCAGTGTAACGAGAATATATACCTGCAGGCAAAGTTAATCAAATGTTTATTAGACTTGGGGAGAAATTTAGGGGAATATTACATAAATTTACACTAATATCAGATTATTGTCAAGATGTCAGTTCAGGTAGGATAGTACTTTCACGGATAAAAAGTTTTATATTTATTGTGGAGAAAATTTTGGAAATATTTTCTCTAACAATATTAATATGACTAAAAATATGGACCATTTTCAAAAATAATTAAGATGACCTATTTAATATTATGGATTTCAGCAGGAGGAGAAATTGAAAAATATGAAAAAATACCAAAAATGGAAGTGTAAAAGTTGTCCAAGAAACTTCAAGTCATTCCTACAAAACAAGTAAGTGTGAAAAAAGGAATTATATGTTCATCAACATGTATAAGGTAAAATTTAAGATAATCCCCATGTTTCTTGTCAGAAAGAATTTCATATCTTCCGAGAAATATGTATAATAAAAAATAAGATTTAAAATCATAAACAACTACACAGTAAATATTATTGGTCAAACACATATTACTGCTTTGTATTTTAAATAAACTTGCACAGTTTAATATTGTGCATGGTTGAATATGAGTATGTACATCATAAAATATGGTAAAATCCAAGTCCATAATTTATTGACTCTTGTCATTGTGTTTTTAGTCACATCTTATGGTTTTGAAAAGTGGACACTGAACATGGCAGACAGAAGTATTTATGCCTTTGAATGCTTTGGTGCTGAAGACAAATAGTGAATGTAGGATGGATTGCAAACAGAACCAACTGCTCAGTCTTAGGAGAACTGTAAGCAGTGTGCCTCTTGTATATGAAGATAGCTAGCTTGCATCTTGCATACTTTCACCATGATGTCAGATTTGTCTAATCCCTGAAGAAGGAAATAATATTTGGGAGACTGGCAGGACAACCAAAGAAGCAAAACTCTGACCTGGATGGAATTACATGGTGTCTTCAACAATGGTTTCAAACTTAAATAAGATTGTGTGCCTGGCCTAGAATCGAGGTGTGTTTCATCTGCTGCACATAGGGTCATTGTGAGTTGGACGTGATTTAATGGTACCTATCAACTACAACAGCACCAGGAAAACAAACACACTAGGTAGAAATTCCAAAACAAGAATAAGAGAAAGTTTGACTCCTAACATGCTCTAAAATATTCACACATTATATTTTAAAATAATCACCTTGGATAAACTCATTCTATACAGTGAATACACACCTGTGACGGGAAGGCAGTTGAGTCATTTGCACACATTCTTTGGATTTAAACGAATACAAAAACGCAACATCATAACTCACAACGATCTCAGGTGAGAAAATATGAATATTAGAGTAATGGTGGGATTTAGCCCAGTTGGTAGAGCACCAGTCTGCAGTCTCAGAGGTCCTGAGCTCAATTCTCAGCACTGCAAAAATGGGAGAAGGATGTGGCAACCCATTCCCAAGGCAACCCCGAAACAATTAGCCATTGAAAACCCTATGAGGATGGCTATGAGTCGGACATGACTAACGGCACCTAACAACAGCAACAACAACATAGTAAAAATGCTATTCTTATTGTTAAGTTCCATCCAGTTGAGTCTGAATCATAGTGACACTAATGGGGGTTTCAATGACTGATTTTAGAGGTATTGTTGCAGCTCTGGATTTGTATGTCCATTCAGTTTTTGGGTGGTGGTTATCAAACGCAGGTCCTCAGAGAGAAGAGGATGGCACTCCATTAACTGAGCTAAGCCCCAGCCCCTCACAATGTTCATAGTATAATAAAATGTTTTAGTACAGAATTTTTTGTAAAGGTGGATAATTTTTCTCATGCCCTAAAGTCAAGAGGAAAGCAGTGAGAACTCATAGGCCTCACAATTGAAGGAGTGAGATTAGTTCCTGTTGTGGATGAGCTGGAAAACCAAGAATGGGAGGAGGATCCTTTGAAGGTGTAAATCATGATAACAGCATAGAAAGAGATGTCCCTCTGTCAATGCAAGAGAACTAAATCTATACTCAGAAAAATATTTGCATTGGATCAGAGGCTGGCAAAACTGCATTTTCAGGTCGCACTTCCTCCAATTCCATTTCACATCACACCTGGCCTCTCAGTTTCATGTCAACATACCTGGAAGCTTATCTCCTGTTGCCTTTCTCTTCCCTTTCCAGGGTTCTTTCATTTGTTTCAGACAGGAGACCATGTCTGGCTGGGAGACAATCAGACCTGTACATTAGAAAAACCTCTTAAAATATATACAATCTAAATACAGAAGAAAAGAAAAAAGCCTCATGAGTCTTGCTGGGTTTCTATACAAAGGTAAGAGTTTTCTGAACCAGAATTGTGCTCAATAGAAATGTTGCTGTTGGGTGCCATTGAGTCAGTATCCAACTCATAGAGACCTTATGTATAACAGGGAAAACACTATTGTTAGTGTTTGTCTGCTATTCATAGGGTTTTCAATGGCTGGTTGATTCTTGGGAGTGGGTTTCCAGGTCCTTCTCCCAAGCCTACAGCACATAGTGCTCCTGGTTTGTCTTCTATCCAAATACTAACCACACCTAAAACTACTTAAGTTCCAAGATCTGATGGGATCGCAAGCCACAATGATATGGCTGTAGGCAAATAGAAATAGAAATAAAAGAGTTAAAAGAATGTTAAAGAGGAAAATAAAAATGATTGCAACTAACTCCTGAAAATCTCTTCAGAATATTCAAGAAAAATGTAAATAATCAGATTCCAATCCCCACTTCAATCTAGCACTGCATTAAAACTAAAAAGTAAAACTAGGACATTATGATTTGACTACAATATTTATAATAGGGGCTGTCTAAAATTGCTATGAATTAGAATTTACCAATCATGATTCTCCAAAAAGAGAAGGTTTCAAGCCTAGAAGCACATTATTAAAATGTTTAAAAGCATGAACTTCCCAATGTTGAATCAAGCACTCTATAATGATTCCCACACAGTACATATATCTGAGTAATCAACAAGGAACCCTGCAGATGAAGTAGGAAATCTGAAACAGAAATCATCTCACCCACAGAGACCAGGTTGCTGAAGTTCTCCAACATCACATCCCTATACAAAGCCCTCTGAGCAGGATCCAGGCATTCCCACTCCTCCTGAGAGAATTCTATGGCCACATCTCTGAATGTCAACGAACCCTAAATGAAAAACAAGCATTTAGCTATGAGTTCATGCTCAGAAGTCATTAGCCAAGGAGAAGTGACAAATTTAGGATAATTGTTTTGATATAAGTGAGTGACCTGACTTCAACAAGATAATAAAAAGTTAGAATATCTAATAATGGTTTCTATAACTGTGCAAATGATGAAAGGGAAAATGTCCTCAGAATCTGTACATACTATGCAGTTATGTAGTATAAAATACAAAATTAAGAATGGAAGACTGAATTTGCTTCTTGAGTACTATATTTCTATCATACTGGTTCATTTGTGTAACACTCTCAGAGGGAAAATAATGATTAAAACTTTAATTCTTAAAATTCAATATGGATAACAAACAACTATAAACTTTGCTGAAATATATGTTGTGATTTAGTGAATTCTCCCATTGGGCCTAATTTGATGTATTTCTGACAATCTCTCTAGTGATGGCAATGAATCATATCAACAAGATCCTCTTCTCCAGAGCACACAAGGACAACGTAGAGGAAGTTAATCAGAAATGATGTTACATTGAAAGATCTTTAAGTAATATGTGAGTTATTCCATGATAGTAAAAATAATAACAACTTTTTAAAAATATTTCATATATTCTTAAGTGTCATTTTAGCAATATTTTTCAAGCCTGAATACATAACACCACCAGAAAGAAAAAACTAGGAGAAATGTTCTCCTTTTAAGAGAATATTTTCTTCAACATGCAGTAAATGGGTGCATCTGGATTAGACTCAAGTCCATCTGAATTGAAATGTATCCTAGAGGAATGTAGAAGCCAGGATAACAGAAAAAAATAACTGTGTTGCCAGAGCTGGTCTATAAAATGAAGAGAGAAATGAAATTTGGAATCAAGAACAAAATTGGTCTAATAATGAATACATTGTATATTCTTTTACATACATGAAACTAGTAGCTCTGTGTGCATTACAATGACACAATGCAAATCTTTTATGTAAAAGAAATTAACATATTGAATGTTATATAAATTCTCCTCTGTGAAAGATGAGTGATCTTTTGGAGAGACATAAACAAGGATACAAAAAATTACTAGCTATTATTTAAAGACTGAGTTTTCCATTTTTTGGTAAATTTATGATTTGATGTATTATCAAATTGATGGATGATTTGAGTATTATCATACATTTGGATTTTAGGTAAATAAAATTATCTCCTTGGTGGCAGACCACCTGGGAACACTAGGTTTTGTGTACATGTTAGAAAAACAAGGCAACCAACATCCAAAAAACAATCAGCCATTGATAACCCTGTGAAAAGCAGAGAAGCATAGATAATAGTGTTTCATCTGTTGTACATAGGGTCATTGTGTGTTGGACACTGACTCGATTGCTCCTACCAATACCAACAAAGGAATTTTATCAGGGATGGTGAAAAAAAGAATGTTTAAATTAAAATAATTTGAGAGGGGATTTATGATTGCATTTTCTACTTTAATAAATTTCTTAAATTTAAACATTCACCATATTATGACCAGTGCTTGTATTAATCCCATGACTCTTCCTTTTCTGACAATATGAAGAATAAGCTATGAAATAAGGTACAGTATAAGTGCAACCTGAGAGTGAAATGGAATGAAGAGCTACAGAATAGTTTTGCTTGTAAATCTCCACCTGCAAATATCAGTCTCCCAAGTACACAAAGGTGTGAATCCTCCTCCTTAAGAGGGTGCTAGGAAAATCAATTAAGAGGAAAGCTGACCTTCTATCTCACCTGTAATTGTATAAACACATCACCCAGAGAATCCTACAAGGTACTTCTTCATGGAAAAGGGGAAAATAATTATATCTAGTGTGATGTAATTTGGCACAGAGTATATAATGAGATGAAAGAAGTTCAGCTTCCACTGTCACAAACCAAACTAGCCGATAACAGATGTGGGAAAACAAAAATGGCACATCATCAAAATCATCACTGCCGTGATATTGTTGTTGATGGGTGCCCTTGAGTCATTGTCTGACTCCTAGTGACCGTATGTACAACAGATGAAGCACTATTGTGCTTATCCTTTATTCATAGCATCTTCAATGACTGTGTTTTGTTTGGGAGTGGGTTGCCAGGTCTTTGTCCCAAGCATATAGCACCTGATGTTTCCATATAATCTCCCATCCAAATGGTAATCAGTCCTGACCCTGTTTACCTTCTGAGATCTGATGGGATCAGATGCCACAGTGGTATGGACGCAGGCACTGGGATATTAATGGCCAAAAAATTTTAAACATACTAGAAACCATGATCTGAATCTACTCATAAATGATTGTCAACCTTATTCAGTGTTCAAGCCACATGAGTAAAGTATACTCCGCAGATTCTCATGTCACTAACGTTTGTTTAACTTATAAAGCAAGATGACAAACCTCTACTAATTCTTCTACTTTTATGTATATCTGTGGTGTGCTCAGAAATGAATATAATCCTGTCTCAATATGGAGATTCCTAATCCTTGTTCACATGGAGATAAGGAAATGCTTTTTAGAAAACTCCAAACTACATGGGCACTGATTCAATAACACCTGAGGAGCCATATCCATCCCCACAAGAATGAGTATCAAAAAATTTCCACATTCAACACTCACCACTGGAATATTTTCATTTTTGAGGCCAAGAATGTATGTTGAGATTTTGTCCTAATTAAAAGTTCACGAGGAATTCAGCATAGAAAGACATCTCTGCCCTTTTAGGGAGAAGCATTCCGAATTACCTTTCACTACCATAACAAGAAAACAACAATAGTCATTTAAAAGAAAGTCATTAGCAACAACATTAATAGTAGAGAAGTGAAGGGTTTCATGTTCTAAGTGTAGAGAATTCAGGAGGAACACTGGACAGGAACACTGACCTGGGATGGACTTCCTTGAGAAGCAGCCATCTCTTCCTCTTCATTTCTCTTTCCCCCAGTTAAACCCCACAGGGAAGTTAACCTTAGCAAATCACACCTTCCTTTCGAGAACCTGCCCTGAAGAAATCAGCAAACTCCCTTCATCTGCTATAGCCACGTCCAGTCAAATATACCTCAGCAGAAAGAAAGGGCCTCACTCACCTGTCATCAATCAGTGCACACATTCAGCAGCAATGAGCCCCAATATGGAGAGTAGAGAGATTTTCTTTCTCTTGCCTTCAGGTGCCTCCCCTACCAGTAAAGTAAGAATATCTGTAACAGGTGTGGACATGTTGGTTTTGAGGAAATATTGCATTTCTCTGGGTGTAAGGGTCATTGCTATACCTTAGAAGAAAATCACTTGCTGAATATCATTTAGTGTTTATGTATATATAGCCCTTCTTTGTTTTGAACTTCTCACACTAAAAGTCAGAGGAATTTTTTCTATTTTCAAGTATATTAGGAGGGTAATTGAGATAATTCAAAGTGTCAAAGACCTCATTTTCTCAATCCATCCTCAGAAATCTCCCAAAATTACACATAAACCTCCTGCTATGGCTCATGCCTTTGGTTTCAGTGACACAAATGGCTGATGCAGGAGGATCATGATTTTGAGGTTATAAGCAGTCCATGCAATTTATCAGGATCTTGTCAAAAATTAAAAAGTGACTGACTTGTCCCTTTTTGATATAGCAATTGCCTGGAGACCACAATGCCCTCTGTTTAGCACCAACACTACTATAGAAGAGAGAAAGAGAGAGAGAGAGAGAGAGAGAGAGAGAGAGAGAGAGAGAGAGAGAGAGAGAGACATGTTAATATTACCTTTCTTAAAACTTCTTCCTCTGTCACATATACATTTTTCTTTCTTTGATTTTTACTCTGGGTTATGAAAATAACTAAAGCTTGTCACCATCATTGTAAATATAGCAGATACCCAAACTAAAATGTAATGACATCCCCACCACCTTCTTGCTTACAAACTTTTTGCTATGGTCTAAATGTTTGTGGCTATATTCTTCCAATTACTCTGTTAAAAGTTAAGCCCAATATAATATATCAAATGGACAGGTCCTTTGGGGAACTGATCAGGTAAATAGGGATCATGCCTTCATCTTGAGTTTTTTATGTCTGTGTGATGTAGAGGTGTTGAACCCAGTTCTTTACGCTTGCATACATTGTAAGTGCTGTACCACTGAGCTGCAACCCTAGCCCACTTTTTTACTTTTTGAGACAGAATCTCACTAAATTACACAGACTGACTCTGGTCTCAAACTTGTGATCCCCTTCCCTCTGCCTCCTGAGTTGCTTGGATACAGGAGGTGCCACCACACCCTGTGGTCTTGAGTTTTCAAGGCTCCAAAACTCTAGGAAATACATTCCTGTTATGTATGCATTACCCTACATGAGGTGTTTTATTATAGCATGTGGACAGACCAACTTGTTATTTTTATAGAATTTTAGCTCCACTGACCTATTAGTCTATTAACCAACATATTTCACAAGTGAGATACTCTCACTTTGTGTTTTCTTGTCTTTTCTTATTCGTGTATGCATCTATAAGATGTTCTAAATAAGGTGAGAGTATAGTGGCCCCTACCTGTCCTCACAGCTACTAAAAACTGGATGCAGGAGGCAGCTCATATATCTTTACAAGACCCTGTCACAAGATAAAGTGTAAGAAATTGGATAGGGAGGCAACTCAATGGTAGAGCACTTGCACAGCATGTTTGAGATCCTGGGTTCAACTCCCAATACTGTAAAAATTACTTTCACAATAATATACATAGTTCCAAAAAGTAAATGGAGCAGAACTGAGAGAGGGTTTCAGTGTCTCTTAACAAATGGGGGTTTGGGTGCCGTGGCCCATGCCTGTAATCCTAGCAAGTAGGGAAGTGAAGGCAAGAGGATCGCTAGATTCATGGCCAGAAGCAAATACCCAATTTAGTGAGACCCTGTCTCAAAAGAAAAAATAAAAATAGGGGTTAGGGGTGTAGCTCAGTGGTAGAGCACTTACCTAGCATGCACACAGCCCTGGGTCCAACCCTCTAGTACCAAAAGAAACAAACAAACAAATCTCCAAACAAACAGGAGAGCTTGTTTTGAGACCCTGGTGATAAGGGCCTTGTGGATCTGGACAGATCGTCCAGGTGGTCCTGGGAGGGCTGCTTCCTGTTGGGTGGAGACTCTCTCCCCTGTGGGCACCCTGGAGACAGAATAGCCAGGTTGGGCAACCCCTGCCTTCCCGTCCATCCACAGCTGACTGCTGTGCAGTCAGCCAGGGTCTACCAAGTTCTGCCAAATCCTGCTTTACTGGGCTTCTTGTTGAACTGTTTAACACACTTAGACTTTCTTTTTGAGGCTTTGGTGTTCTATTTTAATATTATGTTTATTTTGTTATAAAATTCAGAAGACCTTTTTGGAAATAGGGAATAATCATCAAGAACATAAAATAGGGTGCTTGCCAATTATTCAGAGAGAATGCCATCTCTTCCTGACTCTGGGAGGTTCTGGGCAGCAAGGGCAGAAAGGGAGGCCAGCAGCTTCTCTACTTGACCATGTGAACAATCCTGGTCTTGGGTGTGAGTCCTTCATCGCTCCACAGCTTGCAGAACTGCACCTGACTGTAACCCACCCCAGGCTCTGGGCATGGATGGCTGTCGCTGTGTTGGGACTGTGTTGTGTGGTAGCAGAGTCACTGGCTAGAGCACAGCCCATGCACACACATGAGGTGTGCAAGTGAAACCAAGGTTTCTTCGGGAAGCTGCCTCTGATATGCGTGAAGAGAGAAAAGGCTCTATAATTCATTCTGCATGTGTCAGCCAGCCCACTCAGCAAGCCATGTTTGTTTCTCACAAGCCCACAGTCAGCCAGGGCCCTGCTATCCGGAATGGGGCAGTCCGGGCCCCCTGGGCCTCTGGGCTGCTTATAGGTTTGCTTGTAGGTACTGCTCTGGTATGACCCTGGCTGGCAGCTCTCTGTGTGGACTCATCCTCAGCAGGCCAGGCTGGGATTGTTCCTGGCGAGTCTTGCATCTTCTCATGGTGACCATGGGGACAGGGAGCGAGTGGGTAAGGGAGACACAGACAGAGTGTGACAGCTTGTCTGGAATCTTCCCAAGCATCAGGATGGAGAATACTACACCTCTAGCTCCCCTTTTCCAGGGGCCAGAGCTAGGCCTGCCCTAAAAATGGGGCAAGGGACTCTGCTTCCCATAGGAGGCAGCGAGGAGACCTATGCTGCTGGTGCTGCCCTCTGTGCCCATGCACAGGCTCTCCCCCAGGTGAAGCTGCTGATGTGAGAATTCAGCCACCTGCCAAGGAGACTGAGCTAAGGTGAGTTGTGTTGGTGACCAGGTAGGACTCAGGGGACAGTCTGCAAAATGATTTGGATTGTTACTTATAATCCTGAGGCCATAGTGGCCAGGGCTGTGAAGCAGATTTAAGACTTTAGTTTTAGCAGACTTGTGGCAGCAGGATCAAAGAGGCCACACTACGTGTTTAAGGTTTTGTCATAAATATCTACAGAATCAAGATTTTGTCTAAAAAGAGATTTGAGACTCGATTCAGGTTGTAGATCATTTCATGACCCCACCCCTCTGTGTCCTTTCCCTCCCCATTCTGCCAGATGTTATAAATACAAGATTTTCATTTGTCCTCTCGTCTCTTTGGCAATATTTTTATTTTGGTAATGGGAATGGAACCCAGGGCCTTGTGCATGCTGGGTGAGCACCCTCCCACTGAGCCCCACCTTAGCCCCAGGTCAGTGTCTCTGGACATAGGAAATGCACACCTGCATGGAGGAGGTGGAGCTTCAGGTGTTGTCCCCCAGGCCTCGGTAAGAATCCATCAGGGTGACACAAATTCACACACAACACAGGGAGGTCTCAGGCCATCCAGGGGAAAGTGCCTGGAGGGGAGAGCAGAGGTCCAAGGCATTTGGTCAGGGGTTTGTCCACTGGGTCCACACCTGGAATGGGGGTGCTGGAGTGGATGTGGTGTGAAGGGGAGCTTTGCTGTGAAGCCAAGCCTGCCATTGGGGTGTGTGCCCCTGAGCAAGGTGAGATGAGCTGTTGGAACACTGAGTGTGGGGGTGGGGTGACACCTGGCACACCCCTGGGGGAGCGAGGCTGGCTTCATCTGGTACACCTGGGGACTTCACTGGAGCCTTCTCCCTTGCACATGCTTCCCCATGGGGGGTCGAGGGAGGGACCAGGAGCCCTCACAGTCCTGTAGGAGACCTGTCTGAGAATGAAGTCAGCAGTGCTTGGAGCTGTCTCAGGGACTCGGCAAGGCCTGGCAGGCACTTGGTCAGGTGTGGGGCACATGTTTTTCTGTGGAAATTTCAGGAAGGATACAAGAAAGCTGCACTTGGCCCTGGGCTTGGGGGTCGGGAACATGGCAGAGAAGAAATCCTGTCCCACTGCAGACCACTGGCCTCTTCCCCTCCCGAGGGAGAGGGTAAGAAGTAGGGTGTTTGAGGTCTGGTTTTTCTGTCCACACGACTGCCTCCCTGGTGAGCTCAGACTCAGTGTCAGAGGCTCAGCTGCCCCTGAGTTCACCTAGCATTGTGCTTGGCTCAGCCATCACTCTGAGATGTATACAGCTCATGGGGTTGTTCCTAGAACTTCCTGTGTCCTGGCCTCTTGCGTGTCTGTCTGCAGAGTCTTGGGGTCCTGCCTGGAGGTACTGGTGCCTGTAGGTTCTGGGTGCTCAATGCCAACTTGCCCTGGGAAAGTGTTATGCCCTGGGCCTGTGGGAGGCTGGCACAGGGAGGCTGGCACTGCAGTGCTGGGCTCGCAGGCACTGGTGGCTCATGGTTTAGGCACATGGGAAATCAAGACGGGGAGCCCAAGCTGCTGAGAGGGAGGAAAAAGGGTCTATGGGTAAAATGTGGAGACTGTAGGTATTGTCATATGACCTCACCAAAATGCAGAAAGTAGAATGAAATGAAAATATTTTCCCTGATTTCAGGGACAGGGAAAATGGGTGCAGCTGGGCTAGCCCCAGGTTCCGGCTCTGCATCCCTGTGTCTCTGGTTGCTAGATACCTCCCTGCTTCATACAGCACTATTTATTAATGCAATGGGCCTCTCTTCAACTCAGAGCCCCTCTCTGCTGAGACCAGGATCCCCAGGCCCCTCAAGCCCCTCTGGAGCTCTGCTCCCCACAGAGTTCCTTCATGCAAGCCAAGAGCCCTGCACAGGCATGGTCAGCTATGCGCTCCCTCTGTAATGAGGGTCATTTGCACCTTTCCCTTGGTGGCCATGTTTACACTCTGAGCAGAGGACAGGACTGGCCTATCCTCATTGCTGGCTTCTGTTTTGTTGGCATATGGCTCCAGTGCTCTGATTTGAAGATCACTTCTAATCTTGGTGCTTCAGTGTGTGCCAGAATCATTTCATCTTGAGTTGTCTCATCTCATCTTGTCTCACCTTTTGTTGTTGTTGTTGTTTTTCATGTAGGACAGACAAGCTTCTACCTTATCATCTTCTTTCCTTCTCTTTGGTGCTTGAAGTGCCCTCACACCCAAGATCGGGTCAGGGAGTGGAGGTCATGGTGAAGGTTAGTGTGATAGGGTAGGGGTTTAGGGTTAAATTCAGGTTTATTGTCATGGTGAGGGTCATGGTTAGAGTTAGAGTCAGGGTTAGAGTTAGGGGAGGTATTGGGGTTGTGGTCAAGGTAGGTGTGGTAGTGATGGTTATCCCTGATTCTGAATAGGCCCCAGAACCAGCAACATTGTTGCTGATGTCAGATGGATATTAGCAGAAAGCAAGAATTTCAGAAATTTGTCTATCTATATTTTATTGGCTATAGAATGGCATATGTGTGTGTGGATAATAACCAATTATGGATAACACTATGAAGAACAGGAAGACCAGAGCATCAAATTTATTCATGAGGAACTGTACATAGATTAGGAGGCAGTCTTCTGAAAAGAAGAAGGAAACGATGCTTGGTTTCAGTTGAGAAAGCTGTGACTCAGGGCTGTATCCTTTCACTGTATCTCATGAATTTCTATCTTGAGCCAATAATCCAGAAGATGGACCTTATGAAGAAGTAATTGGCAGCAGGATTGGAGGAAGACTCATGAACATCCTGGGTTATGCAGAAGACATAGCTCTGCTTGCTGAAAGGGAAGAAGATTGGAAACATCTACTGATGACATTCAGAGACCATGGCCTTTAGTAAAGATTGGGTCTCCACATCATCGAAACAAAAATCCTTACAACTGGGTCAGTATGCAACTTCAATATACATGCAGAAAGATTGAGGTTGTCCCTGATTTTGTTTTACTTGGTTCTACAATCAACACCCATGGAAGTAGCAGTCAAGAAATTAAAAGATGCATTGCTTTTGGAAAATCTGTGGCAAAAGATTTCTTTATGGTATTGAAAATTAAGATGTCATATTGAAGAAGAAGGTGCACCTGATTCATGCCATAGTACTTTCAGTTACATCCTATGGTTGTGAAAGCTGGACATTGAACAAAGAGACAGGAGAACTGATGTTTTTGAATTATGGTGCTGGGGACAAATATAGAATATACCGTGTACTGTCAAAAGAACCAACAGATCTGTTGTAGAAGAAGTGCAACCAGAGTGCTCCATGGAAGCAAGGATGCCTAGAGTGTGTGTTATATATTTTGTAAGTGTAGTCAGGAGGGACTATTCCCTGAAGAAGGACATTGTGTTTTGTAGAATGGAGGGTCAAGAAAAAAGAGGAAAACCATCCCTTGGATTAGTTGACACAATGTCGTCAATCATGTATTTAAACATCAATATCATTGTGTGCCTGGCACAGAATCAAGGAGTGTTTCATTCTGCTGTGCATAGGGTTGCTATGAGTGGGAGCTGACCTGAGAGTATTTAACATGAAACAGAAGGAGTCCAGGACCAGGCCTCCCTGACCAGCTCGAGATCAGTGCATGACTGAGGCTCCCTGACCCACATCCTACCTCTTTCCTTTCCTTGTCCTCATCCTTCCACTGGTCTTTGGATGTTGAGACTGAAGCCCAGGTTGTGAGACAGATCTGTATGTGACAACCCCCATCAGACTTGGCCTGTGAAGGACCCAGCTTCTACAGGAGTTACCTTGTTTGTTTGACTTGGAGAGACATTTCAAGGCTGAAGAGAGCTGTTCCTGTGCAGTCCTAGACAAGGACCACAAACTGTGTGCCTTAGAACTCTAGACGTGTGTTGTCTCAGGATTCTGAAGTTGTTGTTGTTGTTTTTGTTGTTACATGCTGTCCAGTCAGTATCTGACTCATAGCGACCCTCATGAGGTTTTGAATGGCTGACTCTTTTTCGGGACTGCCTTGGGCGTGGATTGCCAGGTTCTTCTTCCATTTTAGTGGTGCTGGGAATTGAACTTGGGACCTTAAAGACTGAAACGCAGTGCTCTACCAACTGAACTAAATCCAGAAGACTGTAATGGAAGAGGTCAACAGTGCCAGTTTCCTTAGGTGGTAATAGGGGATGGTGTTTTGTAGAGTTTTTTACATTTCTATAGTTTGTTGGCTAATGGCTAAAGAACCCTGATTAGTAGAGGATTTATAATATTGGAACTTGAGTGTATGCCTGAATCCTCTTGTCCTGTCTTGTGTCATGTCATCTGGACTCATCTTTTTTATTGTTATACATATAGTGAAGACAAGCTTCAAACTTACCATCTTACTTCCATCTCATTTTTGCTGGAAGTAGCGGTAAGTGCCACCGCAAACAAGATTGTTCAGGCCGTGGAGGTCATGGTGAAGGTAAGGTGAGAGAGTAGGGGTTTATAGTTAAATTCAGGGTCATATCACGGGTGAGGGTCATGGTTAGGTGTAAGGTCCGAGTTAGAGGGGGGTTGGGGAGAGGGTGAGCGTAATGGTTATGACCTGATTTAAAAGAGGCTAGGAAAACAGTGACATCGTTACTGATATCAGATGGATATTAATGGAAAGCAGAGAATATCAGAAAGTTGTCTCTCTCTGTTTTTTTGTCTGTGCAAAGTTGTTGGAGTGTGTGGATCATAACACTATGAAAAGTAAGAATAGCAGACCCTTAATTGTAATCATGAAGAATCTCTACATGGACCAGGAGGCAGCTGTTCAAACAGAACAAGAAAACACTGCTTGGTTTAAAGTTGAGAAAACTTTTCATCAGGGCTGTGTCCTTTCACCATATATCTCAATTTCTGTGCTGGGTAATTGATGTGAGAAGCTGGACTTTATGAAGTAGAATATGACATCAGGTTGGAGGAACACTCATGAACAACCTGTGTTATGTAGGTGACAAACCTCTGCTTGCTGAAAGAAAGATTTGAAACATTTATTGATGAATCAAAGAATAGATTGCGACTCCCCATCATCAAAATAAAAATCATCACAACTGGTTCAGTATGCAACCTCATGATAAATGGAGAAAAGTTTGAGGTTGTCCACAATTTTGTTTTACTTGGTTGTACAATCAACACCCTTTGGAAGTAGCAGTCAGGAAGTCAAAAGATGCATTGCTTTGGGAAAGTTATGGCAAAATATCTCTTTAAAGTATTGAAAAGTAAAGAAGTCATATGGAAGATGAAGGTGCACCTGACTCATGCCATTGTATTTTCATTCCCATCATATTGTTGTGAAAATCATACATTGAAGAAGGGAGACAGGAGGAGAACTGATGTTTTTGAATTATCATGCTGTAGATGAATAAAGAATATACCATGGAGTGCCAAAAGAACAAACAGATCTGTCCTAGAAAATGTGCAGCCAGAGTGCTCCTTGGATGTAAGGATTGGTAGACCGGGTATTGTGTATTTTGGATGTGTAGTAAGGAGGGATAATTCCCTGGAGGAGAACATCATGTTTGGGAGAGTGGCAATGAAAAAAAAGGAAAAATATCCAGTAAATGGATTGACATAATGTCTGCCACCTTGGGTTTAAACATGATTGACATTGTGTGCCTGGCACAGAATCAGAGAGTGTTTCATTCTGCTGTACATGTGGTCACTATAAGTTGGACTATCCTGAAGGGCCCATAACAGCAAGTAACAAGCAGTCCTGCACTGAGGCTCTCAATGACCAGCTCTTTCTCAGTGCATGCCTGAGGATCCATGAACAATGTCATACCTCTTTCTTTTTCTTGTCCTCATCCTGCCACTGAGACCTGAGGCCAGGTTGTAAGACAGGCCTATATGTGGAAACTCACCATCAAACTTGGTCTCTGAAGGGCCTAGGTACTACAGAAGTAATATTGTCTGTTTAAATGGGGGGACAACTTGAATCTGGAGAGAGCCCTTTTCCACGGTGGTCCTAGCCAAATACCACAAACTTTGGGCCTTAGAACTACAAAGTTGTGTTGTCTCTTGGTTCAGATATTCTCAGGTCTGAGATGGAAGTGTCAGCAGGTCCAGTAGCAGTCAGGAAGTCAAAAGTCCCTTGGTGGTGATAGGATATTTTGTGGTATAGGCTTTGTTCCAGTTGTATCGTTTATTGGCTAATGGCTGCAGTGCTCTGATCAGCAGAGGACTTTTAATCTTGGTGCTCAAGTGTTAGCCTGATCCTGTTGTCTTGTCTCATCTCCTCTTGTGTCATCTTTTTGTTGTTTTTGTTGTTGTTATTGTTGTTCTACTTGTGTTACTTAGAAGCTTCTAACCTATCATCTTCCTTCCTACTCATTGGTGCTAGAAGTAGAGCTAAGTTCCACCACTCCAAAGATAGGGTCAGTGGTTGGAGGTGAGGGTGCAGGTTAGGGTGAAGTTATGGGTTTAGTGTGAAATTAAAGGCCATAGTCAATGTGAAGATCATGGTTAGTGTCAGGCTTAGGTTTAGCTTCGTGGTTGGTGTAGTGGTTGGTGTATGGGTGAGGGTTATGGTTTGGACCAGATTCAGAAGAGGCCAGGAAACCAGGGACAGCATTGTTGATGTTAAATGGATATTAGTAGAATGGTGATAATAACAGAAAAAATCTATCTATGTCATATTGACTATGCAAAGCATTTGACAGTGTAGATCATAACAATTATGGATAACAAGAAGAATGGGAATAAGAAAGCATCTGAATGTACTCATGAGGAATCTGTATATGGACTAAGAGGCAGTTGTTCAAACAGAATAAAGAAACAATGTTTGATTTCAAGTTGAGAAAATTCTGTGTCAAGGCTGTATCCTTTCACCATATCTGTTCAGTTTCTACGCAGAGCAAATAATCTGAGAAGTTGGCCTTTATGAAGGAGAATGCAACATCAGGGTTGGAGGAAGACTCATGAACAACCTGTGTTATGCAGATGACACAGCTCTCCTTGCTGAAAGTGAAGAAGATTTGAAACATTTTCTGATGAAAATCAAAGAACATGGCCTTCAGTACTGATTGGGACTCCACATCAATAAAGAAAAGTCCTTACAACTGGGTCAGTGTGTAATTTCACGATAAATGGAGAAAATGTGGAGGATTTCCATGATATTGTTTACTTGGTTCTACATTTTAAACCCATGGAAGCAACAGTCAAGAAGTCAAAAGATGCATTGTTTTGGGAAAAGCTGTGGCAAAAGATCTCTAGAGAGTATGAAAAGTAAAGATGTCATGTTCAAGACAAAGGTGTGCCTGACTTATGCCATAGTACTTCAGTCACATTGTGTGGTTGTGAAAGCTGGACATTGAATGGGGGAGTTAGGAGAAGAATTGATGTTTGTGAATTATGGTGCTGGAGACAAATATAGAATATACCATGGACTGGTAAAGAACCAACAGATCTGTCTGAGAAGAATTCCAACCAGACTGTTACTTGGAAGCAGGGATGGCTAGACTGTGTGTTATGTGTTTTGGATATGCAGTAAGGTTGGACTACTCCCCAGAGGAGGACATTATGTTTGAGAGTGTTAGGTGAACCACAAAAGTAAAACTCTCCAGTCAGTGGATTCACACAGTGTCTGCAACCATGGGCTTAAACATAAATAACATTCTTTGCCTATCACAGAATTGGGCAGTGTTTCATTCTGCTGTACATAGGGTTGCTATGAGTCATACTGGACTCAAGAGCACTTACGAAAAAGCAACAAGCACTCCAAGACCAAGGCTCTGTGACCACCTCCTGGTGAATGCATGATTGAGGCTCCCTGACCAACACCCTACCTCTCTCTTTTCCTTCTCTTTATCCTGCCTTTGGCCATTGGAGGTTGAGACCCAAGCCCAAGTTGTGACAGAGACATGTATGTGATAATCCTCCATCAGCCTTGTCTTATGAAGGATGTGCCTTCTACAGAAGCTCCTTGTCTTGTTGACTTGGGGTTAGACCTCTCATTTAGAGAGATTACTTTTTCTGGGTGGTCCTAGCCAAGTACCACAAACTTTGTGCCTCAGAACTACAGAGATGTATGGCCTCATGCTTCTGAAGGTCTGAAGCACAAGAAACATAATGGAAGTATCAGCAGGGCTAGTTTCCCTAGGAGGTGATCGGGATAGGATGGTTGGTATAGGGTTTGTTCCAATTCTATACTTTGTGGCTAATGGGTGCAGTACTCTGATCAGCTTCAGACTATTAATGTTGGTGCTTGAGTGTGTGCCTAAATCCTCTTGTCCTTTGTTGTGTCATCTCATTTGATCTCATCTATTTTTTATTGTGCATGTGGTACAGAGAAGCTTCTAAAGGACCATCTTCCTTCCTCCTCATGGTGGTAGATAGAGGTAAGTGCCATCACACCCATGATCAGGTCAGGGAGTGGAGGTCAGGGTGAAGGTTAGGGTGATAGGGTAGGGGTTTAGGGTTAAATTTAGAGTCATGGTTGGAGTGAGGGTCATGCTTAGGGTTAGTGTCAGGTTTAGGGGCAGGATTGGGTTCATAGTGGGTGTGAGGGTGAGGGTTAGTATAGATTCAGAAGAGGCAGGGAACCAGGCCATTACTGATGTCAGAATGATATTAAAGGAAAGCAGATAATATCAGAAAAGTGTCTATTTATTTTTTATGGACTATGCAGTGGCATTTGATTGTGTGGGTCATAACAAATTATGGACAACCCTATGAAGAATGGGAATACAAGAGCAACTCAGTGCAACCTTGTGTAACCTATACATGGAGTAGGATGCAGTCATTTCAACAGAAGAGGGAAACACTGCCTGGTTCCAGTTGAGAAATCTGGGTATCAGGGCTGTATCCTTCCACCAT
>VMDO01009812.1:0-75001 GCA_007922755.1 Pedetes capensis
GTTATGAGTTGGACACGACTCAACGGCACCTGACAGCAACATGTTCAAGAAGTATTTATCTAAATAATAAATTCTATAAATTAGTAAATTTTCTTAGCCAGAGATCAGAGTATAGGAGGTTTTTTTTTTATCTTTAGCTTTCCTTGAAAATACTGTTCTGGGCCTATTCGATCCATTGATATTTATTAATTATCAAATTATCCTTGTATCAAGGTCATTTGGGCTTCAACCTCTACCAAAATCCACTTTTTTTCTTTTCTTTTTTTGTTGTTGCTATTGTTGTTTGTTTTGTTTTGTTGTTGTTATTATTTTATTCCGGCTCTTTTTTGGATGGCTTCTATAGTACCAGGATGTCTATTTTAACCAACCTCTTCCTTGTTAGTTTCCCATAATCTATGTTAAAGAATTGAGAGCATGCCAATTCCGTGACTCATGCTTATTTTTATGAGTGCAATGCTCAGTGCCAAAATAGGCAGAGTCATGCCAACGGCCCAGCTGCCAAACAAAGGGATTTCACATTTCTATTTTGCTATCTGGTAAAATATTTCTGTTCCAGAGAGCCAGCTAGAGCTCGGTGGTCAAACAGAAGTGCTCAGGGTGTTCTAGGTCCCTTGTAAGATGCCCTCGTTTCCCCTCTATGAGAGTGGGTAAACCATCGCGCCTGGTCCCATGGTGTACCTGTGTGTGTTTTGGGGAAAGCGTGTGACCTTCCATCTTGGCTGTATTTATGGGTGATATTGAGATTGGGCAAGTTGAGCGTAAGTTTACCAGAGCTGGTCCTTCAAAAAACTTAGGCAAAGCCGGGTGCAGTGGCGCACGCCTGTAATCCCAGCGGCAGGCAGGAGAATGGCAAGTTCGAGACCAGAGGCTGTCTGCGTTACTTAGCGAGACCCTGTCTCAAAAACTAAAAAAATGGGGTGTGTGTGTGTGTGTGTGTGTGCAGCTCCGTGGTCCAGCACTTGCAGAGCATGCAAGCGCTAGGCCCCGGGTCCAACCCCCAGTACCGCCAAAAACAAACAAACAAACAAAAAAGGGTGGGCAAGGTTGCAGCCATCCTTCCAAGCATAATGATGATGGTAGAAAGAGCAAGAGACCCACATCCTAAAGATAGAAACAAAGAACTTTGAGAAAACGTAGCAAGTATGTGCTCATAGCACAAAACCATCCAGGCCAGAGTTAAACAAACAGGCAGGAGAGAGAGAGGCTTTGCGGCTAGCTGAGGGCTTAAGGTCCCCTTCTCTGATGGTTATCTGCCGCTGATTACCTGGTTTTGAAGGTAAAAGCAAAATGTGCTCACACCTCAGAGGACAACCTTAATCCCCATCTGCAGAAATCCTAGCGCCGGCGTCCAGCGTGGGCGCAGGGGCCCAGGCTCCAGGAGAATTTCACTTTCCTCCTTATCGCTGCCGTCCATCTGGGCTGTCAAAGCCTGTCGCATACCTGCAGCCCACAGCCTGGAAACCAGGGACTTTGATGTTCTAAAAGACGCTTTATCTCGGGTAATTTTCGCCAATTTTGACATTATTGTGTAGGATACTCAGAGGTTCGGAGAATGAGCGATGGCTTTGTCTACTGAGATCAGAGCAATTTGCAAGCTTTACCGAGAGACAAGGTCTCATAAAGGGACTTTTGAGCTGGAGCCTGTCAACACCTCTGGGAACCCGCATGACATCCCTCTCTCTGATTATGGCCAGCTCAAGCCTCACTGGGCAGAGAGAAAGGCCGTGGACATGTGGAATTCCTCCTAACCAGAGCAGGAGAGCTTTCGGCTCATTACTGCCTTAATACCAGATTTAGTTATTTTTTAATAAAAAAAGATAATTCCTATACATGGGGGTGGGGAAGGCAAATCGTACAATGGAAAGCAAATGGACCTCCCATCCTGAATTCCCAGGGGAGCCCTGGCCTGATGTACACGGGGGGAAATAAGGGGTTGACACAGCTCCTTCAAGGGAGGGACCTCACACTACCTCTGTCGCATGCCCTTGGCACTTAGCTGTGTATCGTGCAAATCATCCCTTAGCTAGAATACTGGTTATCGCTCAGGGGTTCTTAGCACATGTAGGGCATCGTGCTTGCCACTTGGACATGTATTTTTAATCTTCTCAACAGTCTTATGAGGTGGGAACAATTATTGAATCCCCTTTTCCAGATGTGCAAACACGATTTGCCTAAAACCACCAGCTTGAAGGGGCCAACCCGAGATACGGACCCCCAAAGCTGTCTGTGACCATTACCAGTGTCGTTCATTCTTTAAAAAGTTATTATTACATAGTTGATATACACGATAGATCATATTAATAGCATGCAGTATTAAGCAAAGTAATAAAATCTACACCTTTAAACACACCAATCTGGCTCAAAACAAGACCTTGTTGAAAACTATGGGGGTTCTCGTATACTCTTGCTTTATAAAAATCATTTTACTCCCTACCTAATAATATCTAGGGCTGGGATTTAGCTCAGTGGGTAGAACGCTGCGCTGCAGTCTCTGAGGTCCCGAGTTCAATTCCCAGAACCGCAAAAATGGGAGAAGGGCCTGGCAATCCACTCCCAAGGCAATCCCGAAACAGTCAGCCATTGAAAACCCTATGAGGGTCGCTATGAGTTGGATACCGACTCGACGGCACCTAACAACAACAACAATAATATCTAAAACAATATCTCGTTGTGCTTTGTTCCATTTATTTCTTTTATAAAAGGGATGTCCTATTTCCTCTTTTTTTTTTTCTTTAAGACATGGTCTCGCTAAGTTACACAGACTGCCTCTGGTCTTGAGCTTGCAATCCTCCTGCCTCTGCCTCCTGAGCCTCTGGGATTACAGGTGTGCGCCACCGTGTCCGGCTCTCCTCATTCATTTTCACCACTGTGTTGGATTCCATTGTTGGGGTCCCCCATCATTTCACTTAACCAATCTCCTAACTGATGGGCACCTAGGTTGTTTGAGTCATTTTACTGTTCTAAGTATTGTGGCCATGATTTGCCTTCTCCGTGTCTCTACCTACCCCTGTTCATATCCTGGAGCACAAAATCCTAGGGAAACTCAGTCTAAGGATTTCTTCTATTAAGAAATGCCTTTTCTCAATTTATCAGTGTCACATTTACCCTCCAGCTCATATCAGTCATTTCTTTCATGACTGTCAAATGAGTGTCTTACTTCTTCACAGTAGCATGCAAAGTTCAACTTTTCTTTATTATTGCCAGTTTGGAAGATCAAATGTTACAATTTTAACTTAAATAAAATGTATTTAATTACAGTTGAAGTTGGGCAGCCATTTGCATTTCTTTCACAGGAAAATAGCTTTATAGCTTTATTTGTTTCTCTGTTGCTTGTTTTGTTCTTATTGAATCTTAGCTGATCATTACATATTACGCAAAGTAGCTCATTCTTTCTCTCCTCTGTGAAAAATCTTTTCCCCCAGATTGTGACTTTGTTTTTCCTCTGTTAATGATTATTATGTCTTGTGTAGAAAGGCCTTCCAAGAACATTTAAAGATTTTTAGAAATGTTCCCAATTTTATTCTAATATTTTGGGGGTTTCATCTTTTGTGTGTGTTTAAATGTTTCAAACATCTAGAAGGTTTTGTTAAGTGGAATGAATTTAGCATTAGTTTGTGTAGCTAAAAAAAAAATGGAAGAGTTTCTGGTTTTATTTTTATTAGGATCACACATTAAAGAAATTTATCAACTTTATAGCACTGAGTTTTCCTACCCCATAAAAAAGAAGTTCAAGAGTTCAAGGCCAGAGGCAGCATGCACCATAACTTAGCAAGACCCTGTCTCAAAATAAAAAATAAGAATTAGACTGGGGATGCAACTCAGGGGTAGAGCACTTGCAAAATCATGCATGAGGCCCTGGGATCAATTCCCTTAGTACTACAAAAAACATAAAATGAACAAACAAAAAACACAAAAGGCTTAAGGCAATGAAATTTCCTCAAGGTATTGCTTTAGCTGTGTCATATGGTTTCTGATGCAAATATTTTTGTTGTTTCCTTTTCATAAGAGTCTATGGTTCTTTTTTCTATTTCATTTTGGACATGGGATCTATATAGGAGGAAGTTTTAAAATTTTCAAGTCCCTGTTGCTTTTAAAAATAATGCTTGTTAGATTGATTATATTTATTTTTAAAAGTCATTTTAGATGAGCAACCATTGTTAAACTTTTTGTTTATAAATATTTTTATGTGATCATGAGCATCAAAAGCAGATAGAGCAAAACTCTTTCTCATCATTTCTTCTATGCTTTCCCACACCTTGGAAAACTTAACTCCTTTGTTGAGCTTGTTTAATTTCCCTTTCATAATTTACAAGGGGTAACTTTGGGCTTTTAGTTAAATCAGCAGTGCCACCTAATTAGCTCATATCATTTTTAAAGGTTATATAGATTGGAGGTTTGCATTCAATGAGAATTAAGGGAGGAAAATATAATGATAGAGACATTTAGGACATAAAAGGGAAAGAGGACTAATGATTAAATGTATCCCTAAATCTCTATATATTTTTCCCTTTATTTATATATATTGGTGGGGTGCAGAATAGTAAGACTTTTGCTATATCCACTATGCACCTGTTATATCACTTTTGGTTACGCATTTATCAACTTCATATTTTACAGAATAAAAAGAAAAAAGTTGGAATTGTAATTAATGTGTAATAAAAATTGTGAGCTGGGGTTTAGCTCAGTTGGTAGAGGGCCACTGTGCACTCTCCAAGGCTGTGAGTTTGGTCTCTATCACCACAAAAGTGAGAGAAGAACATGGCAGTCCACTCCCAAAGCAATCCTGAAAACAATCAGGCATTGAAAACCCTATGAATAGCAGAGAAGCACTGCCATAGTGCTGGGCATGGCACCGTGTCAGAGAGTCTTTTGTCCTGCTGTATATCGGGTCGCTATGAGTTGGATCTGACTCAACAGCATCCAACAACAACAACAATATACATACAGTTGCATCATATATTCAGATTTTCCTATCCTAGGAAGCCAAGTCCTTTAGCTTTAGCAATAACCTTGGGTCCTTTTGGAGTCTTCATCAAATATAATCTGGGCATTTAGGTACAGCGCACGAGGATTGAGAGGTGGGTAGCATTTGCAGCCCCATTTTGCAGCTAGTTGAGAAACCAGCCAACACCTTCAGAACAGATGTGCTTGACCCTTCAAGGGGCATCTCCGCTGCTGGATGGGAAATGCTTCCCACATCTGTGGCCTTGAGAGCAGTTACAGTTGACCTCTTGGATTATCTGTGTGGCCTCTGTGGAGGTCAGGAGGCTGTCCAACATCTCTCCAATCTGAAACACTTCCTCGCTCTACCGAACGTCTCCAAATGAAGGCGTTGCTTTAGATCGTGGAGAGCGATGGGATATAAAACCCAGTGTGGGTTTTATGGATATTCACACAGAACCTATAAAACAGTGACTGCAGCCCGAAAGCTTCCCCAAGTAATAGATTTTGACTGGCTCCCCCCAATCTTCCCACAGTGACTCAATCTGATGAAAATGATATCATTCTCCAGGGATGCATTCAGCTCCACTGCCCATACCGTCTGCCATCGTCCGCCCTCTCCCAATGCGGTGGGTCTTTCCTGGCTGTTGCACTTGGCTGCTAGCTGTCCACATCTTAGCTGAGTGCATTCTTTCTCGAGACCCATCACCAAATCAGATTACTGGAGAGAGCTTCCTCTTCCCCCTGAGCATTTATTTATTTAGGTATAAGGAAAAATGACAAATGTGTTTTATATTACGCACTATCAATTACAATGGACCGAAGTTCCACGGGTTTGAAGGATGTTTTCCACTAAGTTACCCCCGTGATCCGGGAGTTCCTTCCATTGCCAGGTGGACAGAGGGCTTGGGTCCCCCCAGTCAGTCAGCTCGAAGTATAGGAGAGATTTTCCCTTCCGTTTTTCTCCCCCTTGCACTTCCACTTTTATTATCCTTTTTCTCCTTACAAGGCTTATTACTTTAGAGTACAAAGAGTTGTATGTGGACTTCAAGATGGTAAGTCCACCTTCTTCATAAATTCCATCTGTGTTTGAATTCAGAGTCACGTAGTCATTATTATCTTATGGTAATTACAATTGTTTTATAATTGTAAGCTGTAAAGAAATCTGGCATCTTAATGATTAAGGCTATAATTACATTCTATTCTATATGTTGTGGGTGTACATTGAGTATACACATGCCTGTGGGTAAGGAGGTAGGTTGGCACTGATTAGGTGAGCCATTAAGAGGCTGGGGTTTAGTTCAGTTGGTAGAGCACCGCTGTGCACTCTCGGAGGACCCGGGTTCGATCCCCAGCTCCACAAAAATGGGAGAAGGACGTGGCACTCCACTCCTGAAGCAATCTGGAAACAATCAGCCATTGAAAACCCTATGAGGGTTGCTATGAGTCAGATCTGACTCAACAGCCCCTAACAACAACATTAGCTCACAAAACAATGCACCATTTCCAGATTTGACCAGCCTCAAGATGTCATCAACAATAATACCAACACAGGAGCTTATATTCCCATTTTACCCAGGAGGAAACTGAGGCTCAGATGGGAATGAATTCATGAGATACAAAGGTCAGACTGTGTAACAACCAGTGAGGGTTGGAATACCCTACGGAAACTCTGGCTTCCTTTCCAAAAGGCCATCTCCACAGGCTCTAAGTCTTTTCTCCCGGCTTAGCAATGCAGCTCTCTGTAAGAGCCAGGTAAAGCATTTCAGCATGAATAACGGGATGAAGCAGTGTCTGGAGTAGAAAATATAAATGCAGATACTGCCGGCACGCACCTGTTCTTTAAGACGATTCTCCTTCTTGCCTCATCTACTTTTACCAAATCAGACTGATATGATTATAGGACGATAAGCTACTTATTTCTTGTTACAAATGCCAATTTTTATAACCTGTCATTCCCCATTTTGTCTCAGCAAAACAGGTTTTATTCCCCATCTTTGTGAAGTGGGATCTGAGTTTTAGAGTGTGACCTTATTTTTTTTAAGTGAAATTTCATTTCATAGACAACGTAGGCTTTCAACTGTTAAGTTTACTCTTAGGCCATTATTTACTGAATGAATTATAGAAAACAGCTAAGAAACACTTTAGTTATTTTTAGATTGCACAGAGCAGTTATACTTTATTTATTGTTGTTGTTGTTGTTGTTGTTGTTAGGTGCCATCGAGTCAGTGTGCTACTCATAGCGACCCTGCGTACAACAGGCAAAACACTATTGTCAGTGCTTCTCTGCTATTCATAGGGTTTTCAATGGTGGATTGACTTTTGGGAGTAGGTTGCCGAGTCCATCTCCCAAGCCTACAACACCTGGTGTTCCCAGGCGGTCTCCTGTCCAGGTACTAACCAGGCCTGACCCTGCCTAGCTCCCGAGATCTGATGGGATTGGATGCTGCAGGGCTGCAGCTACAGGCATACTTTATTTAAGTAAGCCATATTGTTGGACTTTTAAAATTTTTTTAATTTTTATTATTTATTTATTTATTCACTTATGTATTTATTTAGAGACAGGGTCCTACTATGTAGCTCCAACTGGCCTGGGCCTCACTGTGTAGAGGTTGGGCTTGATCTTGCAGTGATCCTCTGGCCTCTGCCTCCTGAGTGCTGGGATTACAGGCATGTGCCATCACACCCGGCCAAGAAAGGCTTCTCAGACAGTTTCAGCTAATAACTCGCCAGCAGTTCGGTTTTTGGATATAGGCCTTTGAATGTGGACTCCACACTTCAACACTTTACCTCCTAATTAGCCTTATGGTTAATACGAGGGATGTGAAAATCCGAAACCCCTGACTGGAACTTTTTGCTAGGTGTTAAACGGGCCTCATCAGTTAGCAGCTCTCGGAGCCTGGCTGCATTTAGGAACAAGAGTTGAGATTCCTGTCTGCCAAATCCTTACCATAACTACTTCCTTCCAAAGGGTCATTACGGAAAATGACCCTTAAGAGCAGCGACCTTTCGGGACTTGCTGCAGAGATGAATTTATTTTTTTCTTTAACACACAATCAAGAACCACTGACTGTGCCTCTTTGGTAATTTTCTGTGCAGTAATACATCCAGAATAATATTTCCTGTGGCTGAGACTCTCGGGGGCCAGTGATCTGCAGCAACAGGATGATACAAACAGTGATTCCAATGAGATCCAAGGTGCAAACCGTGCTGAGGGGCTGACAGCCCTGTTCCGGCCCTTTCCGAAGCCTGCAGGAGGGCAGCTGGGTGACAATCGGGTATGACAGGCTCGTGGGAGAGGTGCAGTCTGGAATCCTGCGGTGTAATTGCCCGGTGTGCCCTCTAATTTCGGGTGCTGAATGTGACATAGGAGGGCCATTAAGTCAATACGTTAACTATGTCAGGCAGTAAATGAGCTCTTCTGTTGGATGGGTTTTAGAGGTCTGAATGTCACTGGCGTAAATCGTTCACAGGAATCCGGCTCCCATTGTGGGCTCTGCTCAGGCAAGGCAGCTCGGGAGAGCAGTTTTGGTGCCCAGCCTGAGTGTGCTCAGGCATCCGTGCACACCCACACCAGCCACCCTCCACAGCGTGGAAGAACAGAACTCCAGATCATTTTAACCCTGAACTGGTGATGCGCCTGCATCGGAACATATCAGCATCATCGGAGTCACTAAGACATGTATCCTTTTTAAGGATGTATAGATATTTTTTTGTTGCAAGCGGCTTCATGTTTTAGTTCAAACTTTTCTTAAAATATTTTGGCTGATTTGGTTTCAAAATAAATATTTATTCGCCTTTTATAAACAATAAAACTCATACTACAATTTATTGACAGTAATTTTTTAAAAAAACTTTGTACTTAAAAGGAAAATCACTTTGTGATATTTTTAACCTGCTCATGTTCATAGAAATAGTATTTATAATAATCAGAAATTGAAACAACCTTACTGTCTTTGGATGGGTGACTCAATAATGCAACTGTGTTAACTGTACAATGGAATACTACTCAGCAAGGAAAAGGGATGAATTATTGATACACATGATAAAATGGATGAGTTTCTCCTCTTCTGTCTCCTTCTTTTTGTTGAGACAGAGGTTCACTAGGTAGCCCAGATGGACTTGAACTCATAGCAATCCCCCTGCCTCAGCCTCCCAAGTGCATGGATTACAGGCATGTGCCACCTCACCCAGCTTAATGATCTTACCTCCCTCACGGAACTTTTCTAAGGGTTTTGTTTTATCTTATTTTGTTTTGTTTTGTTTGTAGTACTGGAGGTTGAACCCAGGGCTCACCCATGCTAGACAAGTGCCCTACCATGGAGCTGCATACCCAGCTCCTTTTGTAGTTTTTATTCTCATACAGGGTCTCCCTGAGTTGGGCAGGCTCCCTATGGCCTTGATCCTCCCATCTCAGCCTCCAAATTGCTAGGATTATAGATGTGCGCATTTTTTTCCACTCTTTAAAATGCCTGAAAACAAGATGTGGCAATAGAGGATGTGGCATTGCTTACTTCGCAGCACGTTTTTCTTTCGCCGTCTTGCGTTGTATAATCTACAGCACACGGCACGCACCTCTTGAACGATGGTTAAATCAATTGTTTTTATTCGGGCTAAAAGATTAATGCTGAGCAGTGGAATAGTTGGGGTCACATTTCCTTTGTGCAATCTTTGTTTGTTGCGTAAGAATTACTGATATTTTCTCACTTGCTTAGCTTTCCATATATGTAAACTAATCCTTCCACAAACATTCCAAAAGAACCAATTTACCTACTTAAGGGAAAATACATTGGGTAAAGTGTTAGATTCCCTCTCTCCCTCTCTCCCTCTCTCCCTCCCTCCCTCTCTCCCTCTCTCTCTCTCTCTCTCTCTCTCTCTTTCTCTCTCTCTCTCTCTCTCTGTTGTGCTTTTTCTTTTCTTTCTTTCTTTTTTTTTTTTTGCGGTACTGGGAGTTGAACCCAGGGCCTCCCACCTGCATGCTTTGCAAATGCTGGACCACTGAGCTGTGCCCCCAGCCCACTTTTTTTTTTTTTTTTTTTACTTTTTGAGACAGGGTCTCCCTAAGTTACGCAGACTGCTTCTGGTCTCGAACTTGCGATCCTACTGCCTCCACCTCCTGAGCTGCTGAGATTACAGGCGTGCACCACGGCGCCAAGCCTCTTTTCTTTTTTTAAAAAAAATCCAGATCCACTTGCAAGCTGGAAAATGTTTAACAACTGGCTTCTTGAAAGAAGGCATACACATTTGTTGTTGTTGTTAGGTGCCGTCGGGTCGGTGTCTGACTCATAGTGACCCTATGTACAACAGGCAAAATATTATTGTCAGTGCTTCTCTGCTATTCACAGGGTTTTCAATGGCTGATGATTTTTGGGAGTGGGTTGCCGGGTCCTTCTCCGCATACACATTTATACATATAGAAATTCCTTACAAGTATTGCTGACATAAAGGATATATAGCACATTATTTATAATTAACAATAAAATATATAGCACTCTTTATTGTAATTTCCATATAGCTCTCCGTTTCTCCCAGAATGCTTTAATCATTTTTTCCAAACTCTGGTATCCAGAAAACAATGAATCGAAACTACCCAGCTGATAGTTGATATTTTCACTTATGTTAATGAGTCAGACAAAAATGTGAAACGAGAGTTTGCTGTTTGTTTGATTTTAAACTTCATTTTGTTCATCAGTGAGGTGAGCCACATTTTTTGCTAAATCAAATATTAGTGTTCAAATCGTGGAAGAATATCCCCTTGTTCATTTCCTGCTATTCACAGTGCAAGGCCTTCAGACCTGACACACTTTAATCTGTATTATTAATGGTGCCTTCAGGCTGGGCATTGTGCCGCACATCTAGGATCCCCCCAACTTGGGAGGCAGAGGTATGAGGATCACAAGTTCAAGGCCAGAGGCAGCCTGATAACTTAGGGAGACCTTATCTGAAGATAAAAAAAAATTTAAGAGGGCTGGGATGCAGCTCAGTGGTAGAGTACTTACAAAGTATGCGTGAAGTCTTGGGTTCGACTCCCTAATACTGGAAAAAAAAAAGTCTCCAGTCTTTTCTGAAGCATGGACAATCCAAATAAAAAGTCAAGCCCTGATTTGTGGCTTTGCTGATTTGCATAGCTTAAATACGCCCACCTTGGCCAATACCAAGCTACCCATGTGACATTACTGAGCATAGAGTTGACAGAGGTATGCGTTAGACTTGTACCACACGGACACAGTAGTCTGTTGTGGTTTGGATATGAAGTGTCCTCCAGAAGGCTCCAGTAGGGAAGGCTTTGTCCCCAGCTGGGGGTACTACTGGGAGGTGATTGGATGATAAAGACATTAACTTCATCAATGGGTTGAGCCATTGATGGCTCCGTAGCTGAATGGGCTGTTAGGAGGTAGGGCCTCACTGGTGGAAGTGGGTCATGGGGGCATGACTTGGAAGGATGTTCTTTGCCCCTTGTCCTGCTCTTTTGCTCTCTCTGCTCCCTGGCTGCTCTGAGGTGAGCAGCTTTGCTCCTCCACGCCCTCTGCCATAACGTTCTGCCCAGAAAGAGCAGAGCCAGCTCAGCTGGCCAGGGATTGAAACTGGGACCCAAAATAAATTCTTCCTTCTTTAAAATAGTTTCTTTCAGTATGTGTCATGGCATCAGGAAAGGTAGCTAATGCATTATCCTGGTTATACTTTCTAAGACTTCCGTTGTTGTTGTTAGGTGCCATTGAGTCGGTATCCGACTCATATTGACCCTCATAGGGTTTTCAATGGCTGACTGTTCCGGGATTGCCTTGGGAGTGGATTACCACTGCCATTCTTAACGGTGCTGGGAATCGAACTCGGGATCTCAGAGACTGCAGCGCAGCGCTCTACCAACTGAGCTAAATCCCAGCCTCTGACTTCTAGTGGATACTTAAAAGACTTTGAATAGTACCCAATCCTATATATACTATATTTCTATACATATGTACTTACGATGTTGCTTAATTTATAAATTAGGTACAATAAGACTAATAAAATAGAACAATGATAATGATCTACTGTAATATAATTATTTAAAACTTATAACGTCTGTATTTGCAGCATTTTTCATTTAGTATTTAGCATTTTCATTTAGCATTTTCAGACTGTGGTTGACTGGGGTAACAGACATCATAAAAAGCAAAATCTCACTGTACAATAAATGTAAACAACCTCGAGAATATAAATAGCAGAGAAATGCGCAACCATTAGGAAGACATGAATTTCGAATGCTATTCACATTTGTTTCTAATACGTTTAACTATAAGTTAGTATTATTTGAGTACTAAATGGGTGTGTTTTGGGAGAAGGGTCTGGCAATCTATTCCCAAGGCAATCCCGAAACCGTCAGCCATTGAAAACCCTATGAGGGTCGCTATGAGTCGGATACCGACTCGACGCCACCTAACAACAACAACAAATGGGTGTGTTTAACAACTGACTTGCAAAATTCTTGCATATATACCAATGGATTCCCATGTCTGACACCAGGCTAGTCCCTTGCACCTGACAGACCCCTCCTATAAGGGCCCCCCATCCTACAGCTCCAACCTGCGCAGAGAAGTGTCCGGGATGTTGCCCAGATACTGACCTCAGATTTCTCTTCATCATGATCCTACACATTCCCTGAACCTTCTCCTGCATTGGATTCCATTTCCCGGAGCTCACACATTCCTCCTTCTTCCTCACGCCCCACTTTTGCAGACACGCCCTCTCGTAGCTCCCTAAGAAAAGGGAATTGGAATTTTTCTTGTCAGATCATCCAGATGCGCGCTGAGTGAGCCGTCACTGGTCTCTGTAGTTAACTGTCGGCGTGAGATCTAGTTCACCGTTATAATTAGTCAGAAATGAGCGCACATGCACTCTTCCTTGTGTTTCTGATCATTTGTTCAACCAGCCCTGGGAACCCACAATCCTGTGTTCTCCTTATCCTCTTGATTATAGTAATGAACATTCTTCTGCTCCTTAAGGCCTTTCATGTGGAACATTATGCTTTTCAAGCCCTTGGCTTTGATATGGTTAACCTTGAAAATTCCATCATGGCGCAGCCGTCGTTTGAGGCTTGCTCGATTTCATGTTCTTTCCTGCCCTTGTCTCAAACACTCTACGTCACACCTCACTCGCCAGAATCGGTCGTCAGTGTGATAACATCTTTAAAGACAATGCTCAAGTCTGACATGCGTGTGGCTTGCACCGCGGTGTTTCTCAGATCTGTGTAGGTGAGACAAAGCATTGTTTATTTGGCCTGCATTCCTGATTCGTTCTAACTTCTTCAACACTTGTAACGAGAGCAAGAGAGGTAATGGCAGTCTGGGGACTTCTTGCTGAAAAATTCTATAGTTTGGTGAATAATCTTTGGGTAACTGTACGCAGGGAAATCTGTGAAGGTGATGGAGAGGTATGGATTTTTAAAACGAAACGATTCATTCACACTAGTGTGCTCTGAATTCCCAGCTAAAGAAACACAGTGGCTGCAACCATGGGCTCAAACATAAAAAGATCTCGTACATGGCACAATGTTGGGTAAGGTTATGTTCTGTTGTACATAGGGTTGCTATGAGTCAAATCTGACTTGATGGCAGTCAACAACAACAAAACTGGCTTTGAGCCATGACATTGACCTCTGGTTTTTACATAACCATTCACATGTGGGTGTCTTAGCGGCTCACTTATTTCAACCTCCTTGCAGCCTCTGGCCCTTCCAGGAGCCTCTTATCAAGCGTTCACTTTACAGCCAGCAGCTGTGTGCCCACCTTGCAACCTGAACAGACCATCACAGATGCCCAGCTCCTCATCTTTGGTGTCATCGTCAAGCGCCAGCTCCTGGCTCAGCCCAGGGTCCCACGGCTCTGGGGTTCTCTACCGGCGTGCAGAGGCCCAATAGCCCATCCGCCTGCTGGGCCAGGAGGTGGCTGGCAAGGCAGTTCCCCCCAGTGGGGTCCTGGCCAGGGAGAAGAGGGGGTTCCTCTATGACCCGGGTCACCGGCAGTCAGGAGGCCTCTTGCCTCTACAGTCCCAGAAGACAGTCCCCCAAAGACCACAGTCAGCAATCAGGACATTTCCCAGGGTCTGGCTGCCCAGGTTTGTCCACGGCCCTCTGAGCACATACTTTATGTGATTACCAGGCTAAATTAGCCACGTTACCAGTCCAGTACTGGAATTCATTTTTCTGTTGATGGAAAGTCTGCAGTCCTACATCAATTATAAAGGGAATTCTAAGTTGCTTATGAGAGGTTCTGCCCACAAAGAGAAGTTTGGGAACAACTTAAACCCCCAAAATGAGGGACCAGGAGGGTGGGTCTCAACAATCAGTGTTTTGACTCGAGTCACTGTTAATCAATTTTCTTCACTTCTTTTAATTTTTTTTTTTTCAGTCCTGGGGGCTGAACGCAGGGCCTCATACATACTTTGCTAGTGCTTTGCCGGTGAGTGCACCCCAGCCCATGTTTTATTTTTTAAATTGAGACAGGGTCTCGCTAAGTTATGCAAACTGCCTCTGGCCTTGAACCTGCGATCCTCCCGCTTCCACCTCCTGAGTCTCTGGGATTACAGAAGCGCATCACCATGCTTGGCTTGAATTCGATCTTTATCTAAATTGAGGCACGTGGACAAGGTTCATGGGTAGAATCAAGAAGCACTTGGAACATTTCCACCAAAATGAGAGGGTTTTCTTTTGAAAGCTCCCCCCTCCTTTCATATGCAAGAGAAAAACTTCAGAGATGCAGGAAAAGTGGAAGAGATGATTAGTGATTATTTTGGATTTTAACGGGCTGGGATTTAGCTCAGTTGGTAGAGCGCCACTCTGCAGTCTCTGAGGCCCCGAGTTTGATTCCCAGCACCACAAAAATGGGAGAAGGACATGGCAATCCACTCCCGAGGCAATCCCGAAACAGTCAGCCATTGAAAACCCTATGAAGGTCGCTATGAGTCAGACTCAACTCAATGGCTCCTAACAACAACAACATGTATTTTAATGGCAATTTATAAAATATTCATGACAATTTTATTCTACATCATAGAAAGACATTTTCTACAGCTACCTACCTATAATGACATTTAAAAAATATGTTTAGAGGATATAAGATTCTATGCAGTTGCATGTAATCCAATCCACAAACAAGGACCTCCTGAATAACTATGATCTCTCAAGTAGTCAGTCTCTTGGTGCCCATAGGGGGCTGGTTCCAGGACCTCCCTTGGATATCAAGTCCATGTACACAGGAGCCTGGACTTCTGTTCCCTACCCAGAACCTGCTTTCCCAGCTAGAGGCAGGAGATGGTTCTAGAGTGGGAGAGCTGGGGAAAGGAAGCCTCCAAGCCAATACACGAAGTCCTGAGTGGACTCTCAGCGACTCCACACGTGAAACTGATCAGAATTCACACAAGAGGTCTGAGAACCATTGCATGGGATTGTTGTTGTTAGGTGCCGTCGATTCAGTATCCAACTCATAGTGACCCTTACAGAGTTTTCAATGGCTGACTGTTTCGGGATTGCCTTGGGAGTGGATTGCCAGGTCCTTCTCCCATTTTTGCGGTGCTGGGAATTGAACTCGGGACCTCAGAGACTACAGTGCTGTGCTCTACCAACTGAGCTAAATCCCAGCCCATTGCATGGAATACCACCCAGGTTTTTTGCTTACGCTGGAGAGAAGCCACAAACAAAGCCAAGGGCCTGCGTGGTAAGCATAAACAGGTGAGTGCTTGCCGAAGTGGAAATTTTAAGTGGGACCCAGAGTCTCATAATATAATACCCAAATGTGCAGAGTATAGTTCTAAAAGGTCGTTCTTTTATATGAAGAACAAGAACGCTACAATTTGATAAATCAAGCGGCAGCTGCTAACACTGAGGTGATTCAGATGTTGGAATTTTCTGACCAGGCTTTTGCCATTAGGATTGGCCCTCCGACTCCCCATCTTGCCTGAGTCCACCAGCACCGATAGTCAAATCTCTTATTTGCACATTCTGCTCCTGCCCCACCTTTTTTTGTTGTTGTTTGTTTTTTTGGTCTCCACAGTGCGCTGCGAAGCCCTCTCCCAGTCATGTTCATGAAAGCACTTGACTTCCAAGTTCTTTTTCTTTTCTTTTTTCTTTTTCTTTTCTTTTTTTTTTTTTTTTTTTTTTTTTTTTTTTTTTTTTTTTTTTTTTTTTTTTTTTTTTTGTGGTACTGGGGGTTGAACCCAGGGCCTCGCGCCTGCATGCTCTGCAAGTGCTGGACCTCTGAGCTGCACCCCCAGCCCATTTTTTTACTTTTTGAGACAGGGTCTAAGTTACACAGACTGCCACTGGTCTCGAACTTGCGATCCTCCTGCCTCCGCCTCCCTAGCTGCTGGGATTATAGGCGTGCGCCACCAGGCCCGGCAACTTCCAAGTTATTAAAAATTATATCTAGGTTATCTCCTTGCCCAAAATATTCCTAATTATTTAGATAAAGGGCGTGGAGTTCCCCGTATCCCTCCACAACATCCACGGACCCATTTGCTTCCTATTAACATAAAACATCACAGCCCCACGGTTTGTGCGCTGATGTCTGTTTCTAATATTTCGATCTGGCACGGCGTGGTCTGTGCTGATGTGATCGCAGCCAGGAAGCGAGGACCTGCTTTTCTCAAGGAAAGGTGGGGAGCTGACCCGCATCTGGTGGATGCTTCCAGAGAGGAGAGCGTCTCTGCCTAATAGTGAGGGGTGGGGTGTGGCCCTCATCCACCCCTTCTTTCCAGCTCCCTGTATTGCAAAGCCCCTCACGGGGACCCCTGAGCCCCAGCCGCTGCCTTCTTCATGTCACAGTGCTCCCTGGGGCTCCCCTCCAGGCAGGAGGAGCCACCCACGTGGGTGGTGAGGGCTTCCTGGATTACTGCATCTTTGTTCCCACCTACATCTTCCTTGGTCCAAAAGACAAACACTGGAGGTGTCTGGGGCATTTTGGGGACCCAAGGGAGGAGAGATTGCAGAGTGTGGGCAGCTTCTAGAACCTTCCTCCGTGGACTGCCACACTGCGTCCAAGTTATACATCAGCCAGCGGACTGTGACAGGGGAGAGCGTGGGCATGTCGTCCCTGGCTAGCCGGTGCAAGCTGGGTAAAGATAAGAGCTTTACTCACTCCTAAGGGAAATGGAAAGTTCTTTGGTAGGACAGATGGGTGCACATCGTCTGGGCACAGCTGGCTTTGCGGGTCGTGCGCCTGCCCGGCTGGGGGCCATCACCTCAGGGTTCCACAGTGTGGGTGGATTTCACCCCTTTTGGGCTCTGCTGGGGAGGAGATGCAGCATGGGAAAGAAGACAGGACAGGAGCCTTCCGGTTGCGTACCTCTGTGCTCCTTCTTAAAGATGCTCCGGGATTCTTGACTGAGTGCCCATGGGAAGGGTCATTTCAAACTCATTTGCAAAGGTAAAAACTCTCATTCTGGGCAGAGTGGGTAAATGTCTCCTTAGAGGAAGCCACAGGTGCCCAGAGGGTCCCTACGTCTCCCTCCGCTCCTCTCTCTTCCTTTCCTCTCTCTCCCTCTCCCTCTCCCTCTCCACTTTGGGTCTTCTGACATCAGTCAAGGTTTCTACTGGCCAAATGGCCTTGGCCCTGGACCAGAAAGAATCATTGCGGACAGCCAAGACCCGAGGCTGATGGCCCAGATAATTGGACAATCTGGGCCCAAATGCCAGTTTCCAAAACCAGACAGATTTTCGAGTTTCTTGACCTATCATTTAAGCCAGACAGAAAAGTTCTGCCATCTCTTCCCCACTGCCTCGTTTTAAACAATGTAAAAGGCTGCTCCACACCGAATTATACTCAAGAAATGTGACAGCTATAATTTTAGGCATCGGAGGCCCACAGAAAAATGTTGTAAATCTTATGGACTCCACTCATCAATAAATGATGTGCAATTAAGCATTCTAAAATGGAATTTTCTTTTTTCTTCAGTTTTGAAAATGTCCAGCCCATTGGTAAAAGTTTAGATCCTACTGTCTTTTTTTTTTTTTTTTTTTTTTGCGGTAATAGGGGTTGAACCCAGGGCCTTGCATTTGCATGCTCTGCAAGTGCTGGACCACTGAGCTGCACCCTCAGCCCATTTTTTTTACTTTTGTGGGAAAGGGTCTCGATAAGTTACGCAGACTGCCTCTGGTCTCGAACTTTCGATCCTCCTACCTCCGCCTCCCTAGCTGCTGGAATTACAGGCATGCGCCACCATGCCCAGCTCCTACTGTCTTAATTTACATGAAATAATAGGCTTCTCTCACGAATAGTTCTATGAGTTTGTACATACACTTAGATTCTTAAAACCATCTTCACCAACAGAATTCTGAACAATTCCAATAACCCCAATGAGTCCCTAATATTGCCCATTAGTAGTCAAATCTTTCTTCTGCTTTTAAGCCCTGGCAACCACTTATCTTCTATCACTACAGTTTTTATTTTTCCAGAATGTCATACAAATAGAATCCCTACAGAAAGCAACTTTTTGAGAATTACTCCTGTTCACCATAATGTCTCAAAATTTGTGCAAGTCATTATGTGTATTAATACTTTTGTTCCTTTTCTTTGCTGAATAGTATTCCTTTATATTAGTATAAAAGCTTGTTGTTAATTTATCCACTCATAGACACTGGGGTTATCTCCACTTTTCTGGTAAATATGAGTAATGTGGCCATAAACATTCATGAATAGACTCTTGTGTGAATGTAAGTTTCATTTTTCTCTAGTAAATGCCTAGAACCATGATTATATTCAGTCTTTCCCTATTAAGAACAATGCTTATTATAGGTTTTTTAAATATGTGCTCATTATTAGGTGAAACAAATTCACTTTTATTCTTATTTTGCCTGATTTTTAAAAAAAAACATGCAGTGTGCTGTGTTGCTAAGATGTGACATTTGATAAGCTTCTTGTTATTGTTAGGTGTCGCCAAGTTGATGTCTGACTCATAGCAACCCTAACCATAACAGGTAAAACAGTATTGTTAGTGCTTCTTTGCTATCCATAGGGTTTTCAGTGGCAGATTGACTTTTGGGAGTGGGTTGCCAGGTCCGTCTCCCAAGCCTGTAGCACCTGGTGTTCCCAGGCGGTCTCCCATCCAAGCACTAACTAGGCCTGACCCTGCTTAGCTTCCGAGATCTGACGGGATCGGATGCCACAGTGGTACGGCTGCAGACACTTGAGGTAGAAGGTTAACTTATTGATTTGAGACCTTTCTTTTTTCTATATGCACTTAATTCTTCCAAACTCCCTTTAAACACCATGTTAGCTCCAATCCACAAACTTTTATATGTTGTATTTTCATTTTTATTCACTTCCAAATACCTTCTAATTTCCCTGGAGACTTCCTTTTTGGCCCATGGGTTATTTAGAAGCATGCCATTTAACTTTCATGTACTTGATGATTTTTCAGATATTGTTCTGATATTGACTTATAGTTTAATTCCTTTATAGGCATGCAGCAAACTTGAAAAATTTAAATTCATTTAAACTGAATGAGGCTTAATGTTTTTTTTAGGACATGGTCTTATTTTGTGAATGTCCTCTGTGTACTTGGAAGGAACGTGCATCCTACCCAGTTGGGTGGAGTGCTTTAAACCCTCAATGAGGTCAAATTGATTGAAGGCATTCTTTATGTCTTCTATATACTTGCTGATTTTCTTTCTGTTTGGTCATTACTGAAAGAAAAGGATTGAGATCTGCAACTGTAACTATATTGCTGTTTTTAGGTGCCCTGGAGATTGTCCCACTCATAGCAACCCTATCTATATTGATGTTGTTGTTAGGTGCCATGGAGTTGGTATCTGACTCACAGCGACCCAATGTACAATAGGCGAAACACTCTTGTCAGTGCTTCTCTGCTGTTCGTAGGGTTTTCAATGGCGGATTGATTTTGGGGAGTGGGTTGCCAGGTCCTTCTCCCCCTATCTATATACAAGAGAGCAAAACACTCCCTGACCCCGTGCTATACCTGGCACTATGTCAGTGCTTCTCTGCTATTCATAGGGCTTTTGATGGCTGAAACTGAACTATATGTTTGTCTATTTCCCTTCTCAGATCTACCTTGTTTTGTTTGATATGCTTTGAAGTCCTGTTGTTAGACACATATACCTTTATGATTATTCTGTCTTCTTTAAGCCTATACTTTTTTAATACTTAGAAATACTTTAAATATAGAATGTGACATTCAACTAAAAAGACAGCATGAAGGACTATTCCTTTTCAAGGAAAACTTTGTTTTTTAATGTATACTCTCACTATCTTCACTAAACGGCCTCTAGAAATCATGTCACATTGTAGGCTGTTGTGACGAAAATTCGATTCAATTTCTTTCTTTTCTAAATATCTCCCTTTGTCCTATCCTCTAAGCATAGGTCCTCATTTTGGTTGATCCAATTCCTAAAAGTCAAGGGTAGGGGTTTCCTCTCCAGGCCCCAAAGCCACAGTCAGAAGCACACAGCTGTCTCTCTCCCTAGCTGGTCCTCTCTCAGGATCTCTCTCTGCAGGCTTGCTTCTCAAAGTTGCCCACTCCCAAGGAAAGACTAAACGCGATCAGGCCTCAGACTAACTGCAAACACTACGCTCTACCTGTGCCATCGCTGCCAGTTCTTTGGAGAGAAGCACTGGCTGTGTATTATCTAGAGTCCCCAAGGTAAGTGAGTTGTTGTTAGGTGCCATCGAATTGGTACCCGACTCATAGCGACCCTGCGTACAACAGGCGAAACACTGTTGTCAGTGCTTCTCTGCTATCCATAGGGTTTTCAATGGCGGATTGATTTTTGGGAGTGGGTTGCTGGGTCTGTCTCCCAAGCCTACAGCACGTGGTGTTCCTAGGCGGTCTCCCATCCAAATACTAACCAGGCCTGACCCTGCTTAGCTTCTGAGATCTGACGGGATCGGATGCCACAGGGCTACAGCTGCAGGCCAAGGTAAGTGAGAGAAGTTGTGTTACCCCTGGTAGAGACAGGCAGGAGAGAATTGCGCAACTGCTTCAGGCTCTGGAAAGCAACATTTAGAGAGCAAACTCAGAGACGCTTCTCCAGGAGAACTTCCCTAAGCATTGCCAGACTCTGGCTTAAAAACAGCGCACTTCACACCAAAGGTAGTTACTTAAGGAAGGTCCCCTCTCAGGCGGGAGATTTGGGGCCTAATGACTTGGCCCTGGAGTGATTTTTCTCCTGCTCTGGTGTCCTGGGCCCTCTCTGCAATTTCAGCCTCAGTGGCCAGAGGCCCCGAGCTGTCAAGCACATCTCCCCACACGTTGGACATCTGCGTGGAAAACCACTCCAATTAAAAGGGAAGCAAGGTCCCCAGCGGCTGTTTACCGGGTCCCCCCGGACTGCGAAGCGATCATTTGATACCTGGCCCGGGAGGGATAAACTCACTTCAGCTCAAGGTTCCTCGTTTAACAGGTCCCTGTGTGTTTACGCTTCGCCTTCCTGTTGGTCGCACTTGCGTTGAAGTAATTGACAGGAAGTTGTGCATTCAGCCTGGGATCCCAAGTTCATCCAGAGCCTGAGGATGGAGACTCAGACCCCGCTTCCAGGTTGGTTTACCGTTCCTATAAATAAACATAATGTCTTTATTCATAAAGCGCCCACTTCCTGCAAACAGATGGAGCCTGAATGATGTCCTTAATAAACACCCAGTGCAGCGGAAGTAGCCTTTCTCCGCCCCGGGGGCTCCCAGTGACCCCTGCGTGCCTTTGGCTATGCGTGACCTGGGGTGGATACACAGCGCCCCCCGCCTCATTCTTTGGGCCCCAGGAAGTTGCCAGCTCACAAATCCTTGGGCACAGGTAATTAGCCGGGGAGGGCCACAGCATAGAGTCTGAAGCTCTGCTTTAGGAAGAACTGGGGGGAGATGGCCCTAAGTGGCTTCCTTAGACTGAAGGATGAGAACAGCCTCGTGAAATCAATGGATCTTTTGTGTGGCAGGAGAAAAGAACGAGAGCCGTCAAGGCCTTGAGGGCTGGTGCTGTCCTGTCTGCCAGGGGTGGCAGGGAGCTTCCTGCCCCACTGTGGGGAGTCACACTCAACAGGTGCACCACGGTAGACAGACGCCAGGACTCCCGTGAAGGCCCTATCTGCCCACTGGCATGGTCAGCCCTACAGTGAAAATTCTGCCCCACCTTCCTGTCTCCCCCATGTGTCTGTCAGCTTGTGCTGTGGGGTTTGAGTGTCTCTGTGATGCTGAAAGCTATGCCACTGGTATCTCAGATGCCAGCAGGGTCACCCAGGGTAGACAGGTTTCAGCTGAGCTTCCAGACTATGACAGACAAGGGAGAAGGACCCAGCAGCCCACTCCTGAAACAATTAGCCATTGAAAACCCCATGAATAGCAGAGAAGCATTGTCAGACACAGTGCCAGGGAGTGAGAACCCCAGGCTGGAAGACATTCAAGAAATGAGTAGGGAAGAGTTGCCTCCTCAAAGTAGAGTCGACCTTTATGACAGGAATGGAGTAAAACCCCTGGGACCTCCAGTTGCTGATGTGACATGACTCAAAATGAGAAGAAACACAGTGGCTGCAACAATGGCCTCAAATACACACAAAAATCATGTGCCTGACACAGTGTCAGGGAGTGTTTCATTCTGCTGTACACAGGGTCACTGTGAGTCCAACCTGACGGGATGACACCTAACAACACCACCATCCTGTCTCTTGCTTCCGTGGTCTGTTTCCAGAGACAAAGGAGGACTCGGGGAGCAGCCTGGACTGCTGAAACCCACTTGATCTACCGCTGCCAACCTGAGGCAAAACAGCCACTGACTGTCACAGCGATTAAATGGCAGTGCCACCAAAGGGACGGTGGCATGGCTCACTGTGCTTGCTCACTATACTTTCCGAAGAACCCTTTCTGTTCAGCTCCAAACATGCTTGCCAGGCATTGGCTTTTTGCCCCTGGGTAGCTGCATACGTGGAATTGGCTTCAAAGACTAGGTTTTTTCTTCCTTTGTCTTGCCTTGTCTTCTATTTGTTAAGCGTGGTTGTTGTTAGTTCCGTGACTGTGCTTGCTCTGCCTTATTTGGGCATCCTAGAGATGCTGCAGCCTCTTTCTGGGGATAAACAGAAAAACAAAGCCAGGCAGCGACGCAAGGACACTTGTGACTCTTTTAACTCGTGCCTGGGACTAAGGGAAGGGGGTTCCAACCTGGCTGCCTTTGGTGTGTGGGGGACGAGGAAGGAGCCCCTGGCAGTGAGGCCAGTCACACAAGCACATCTTGCGGGGCCCAGACCACCTCCCTAATCGAGCCCAGGAGACCTCAATGCTAGGAAAGGGACCTGGGATTCGGGCCCCAAATCTGGCATCCTCCAGGGCAGGCAGTGGAGCGGCCCACCAGGTGGGGACAGTGGCCGATTGTCTGGCTGAAAACAAGCCTGCGGGATTGGATGTCATGGGGAAGGGACTGGCCTCTGATCTCCATCCATCGTGACCCGGGGCACCTGGGGACCTGTCAGATCTCTGCTCCAAAGTTTCCAGCTGAATAACCAACAATGTTCCCGGGCCTGGGGCCCTGGGGCCGCTGCCCACAAGCCCCAGGCACCTGAAGGGAGATGGGGCTCAGGCTCCTGTGATTAGACCCCAGCTGCAGGGTTCTGCTTATTCTAGGCAAGCAGCGGCCAGGTCTACACCAGCAGGCACCTGGCACACAATTGGGTGGGCCACATCACCATAGACAGACACCCCCCCCACACTCCTTTGGGCCATTCGCTCCACAGGTACAAAGCCACTTCCCCAGATGTGGCTTTTTATATCTGCCAATGACGATATTATAGATGACGACATTGCAAAAGAACTAGAAGAGCCTGGATGTTTCCAACACAGAAATGATAAATGCTTGAGAGGATGAAAATACTGATTATTCTCGTTTAATCATTGCACAGCATGTACAGGCACGGAATGACAGTACTCTTCTCTGAAACATGGACAAATGCTAGGTGTCAGTTAAAAATATTTTTTTTACAGTCTTGTGATCGAGTCCAGGGTATGTTGTACATATCAGGCCAGTGCTCTACTACTGAGCCTGCAGCCATAGCCCTGTGGCATCCAATCCCGTCAGATCTCAGAAGCTAAGCAGGGTCAGGCCTGGTTAGTACTTGGATGGGAGACCACCTGGGAACACCAGGTGCTGTAGGCTTGGGAGAAGGACCTGGCAACCCACTCCTGAAAATCAATCCGCCATTAAAAACCCTATGAACATCAGAGAAGCACTGACAATAGTGTTTCACCTGTTGTACGTAGGGTCGCTATGAGTCGGATACTGACTCAGCGGCACCTAACAACTACTACTGAGCTACTCTTCCAGGGCCCCCTCGCAGACCCCCATTTTGTTGTTGTTGTTGTTGTTTTGAGACAGAGTCTCACTCTGTAGCCCAGGCTTGGCCTTGAACTTGCGGTCCTCCTGCCCCAGCCTCCTGAGTACTGGGATGACAGGTATGCCCCACCGTGCCCTGCTCAAAAAGATATTTCTAAGAGAAAGAAGAAAATGAAAATCCAAGAGCAACCAGGTTTATTGTTAAAGAACATAATGCGTATTTTGGAATACCAGCATCTCCCTGATAAGTCTATAGCAGTCCAATTTCAAAGGCCGGGCATGTTTTGTTTGCTGAGAATATTCTGGAAATTTTCAGCCGTCATTAGAGCTCAAATATAATGTCTGAAATGCATGAACCAAGCCAGAAACACCCGGCCTCGAGGACAGCTATCATGTCCTCTGCATGCCCAGGAGGCTTGGGTTGGGGACACCAGAGCATTCCAGCACCGCTCGACTCCCGCCCCCGCCCCCGCCTCCTTGGGACCACAGTTGACGTTACCAAATTAACTCTGAGTCCTAACAGATGCTTGGGTTTTATAGCTGTTGTTCCTGGCCCCGGACAGCCCCTGGCTCCTTTTGATTTTGCTCCACGCATCCCAGAACGAGTCGTTTCTCTAACTCCGTGCACTTGGCGCTGCGTGTGCCCCTCCGGGCTGGGCCTCTCTCCTCGGCCCACCCAGGCCTGCCCCAGCTAGCCAAATGGATGGAAGGGAGCCCAGGCCCAGGCCTCGCCGCAGCGACAGCCCAGAGCCTCCTCCTAATTTCCTGCCGGGTTCCTGTCTCGCTCCTCTGCCTTCCCTTCCCGCCTGGCTCCCTTCCCGAATGTGATAACCAAGATCGATCGTTTTGACTTTGACCCCTTCGGCGCCTACGGACCTGGATTTTGCTTTTGCTCACTCCCTGGCTTCACTCCCGTTCACCATGCTGGGTCACACTCCTCTCTCTTGTCACCCCCCCAGAACCTACCCCCTTCCACGTGGTCCCTGGACCCTTGCCTGGTACAGTTGATTCTTCCTTGGGGCGTGACGGCTGGGTATGTCCGGAGACGTCAATCCCCTGTGTGTGTGGTTTTAGTGGATGAAGTGAATGACAAGTGAAAGACCAACCAGCGCTCCGTAAGACCCTCAATCTTCAGGTCTTGTTGTTTTACGGGTCCCGGCGGTGTTATAGTGTATTCGTTATTTTTATCGCTATAGTGGCAAAATCCCTGACATTAACAACTTAGGGGAGGGAAGATTTATTCTGCCTCATGGTCTCTGAGGGGTCAGCCCATGAGCCTGAGCAGAGCATCATGGCAATGGGTAGGTGTGGCAAAGGAGAGCTGCTCACCTCCCACAGCCAGGAAGCAGAGAGAGAGAGAATTCCGGAAGAGGCCAGGACAAGATGCATCCCTCAGGGTCACCCTTCCAGTGACCTACTTCCTCCCGCAGGCACCACCTTCCCCTTTTCATCACCTCCCACTGACGCCAATGTGTTATGGATCCATCAAGGGATTAGTCCATTCATTGGGTCACAGCCCTCAGGATGCAATCACTTCCTGAAAGCCCGTGAGGTTGCAACCAAGCCTGCAATAAGTGAAGCTATGGGGGACATTTCATATTCAGACAGTAACATGCAGTCAATCTACTGAATGCACCCACCCACTCACCGCTACGTTTTCATTGACTTCCATGAGAACTGAGCTGCATTGCATGTGCTAACATCCTCTCAAGAGTTAGCACTGGGGGACCGCCTGGGAACACCAGGTGCTGTAGACTTGGGAGAAGGACCTGGAAACCCACTCCCAAAAATCAATCCACCATCGAAAGCCCTATGAACATCAGAGAAGCACTGACAATAGTGTTTCACCTGTTCTACATAGGGTCACTATGAGTTGGACACCAACTCGATGGCACCTAACCACAATGTCAACTTTGGCAATATATATTCTGTATTTTCTTTGTTATTTTGTTTTAATTCAACATATAGTAGTTCATAATGTTTCTTGATTTAAAAAATTCTTCAGTAACTGTATTTATTTCCCTTTCTAATTTCCAGATGTTGTTTTTGATCCTTTCTTTTTAAAATTAACTTGTCAGAAGAGTTGTTTAAAAAATTCTTTTGAAAGAATCTTTGGTTTTATGAATCACCTCTATTGTCCTCCCTCTTCTTGATTTTTGGCCTTTCATTAATTTCTTCCCCTTATCTATTTTTTCTATGCTCATTTTCCAGTCTTTTTTATTTTATGCTAATTATATTAAAATTATGGGTCTTCCTGTAAGTATTATCTATTATTTCTGTTTTTTGGCAGTGCTGGGAATCGAACCCAGGGCCTTGTCCCTGCTAGGCAAGTGCTTAGCCCTGAGCTATATGCTCCCAGCCCATGATTTCTTCTTAATTCATACATTATTTTAAAGTGTGGTTTTTAGTTTTCAAACATGGAATGTTTTTAGCTAACTATATTTTTGCTGACCCTTGATTTTATTGTGTCATGAAGAGAGAATGCGTTGTGTATGATGTTGGTTATCTGGAATTTCTTGGGACTTTCTTTGGGGCCAAATGTGTGAATAATTTTCATAACTATTCTATGTGCTCTTTGCCTGTTGGATGCAAGGTTAAATCAAGTTATTCAATCTTCTACATTCTTACTTAATTTTTTTGTCTATTGATGTTTCAGTTTTTGAGAGATTGGCAAACATCTACTATAACATGCATTTGTTTCTTTTTCTATAGAAGTATATTTTTCTTTTTATCAATATTAAATGTTCCTCTCGGCCTCTTTTAATACTTTTGCTTTAAACTTTATTTTGTGTGATGTTAATGTTTTTATTCCAGCTTTTAAAATTTTTGTTTATATTTGCTCATTTTTATTTGCCTGTTTGTCTTCCCTTTGTTAATCTACTGTTGCAAGGCAATGTTGAGTCAAATCCAACTCATAGTAGCCATAAGTACAGCAGAAGGAAATACTGCTATATCTGATGGTGCTTCTCTGCTATTCATAGGGTTTTCAATGGCCAATTACTTCAGGAGTGGGCTGCCGGGTCCTTCTCCCAAGCCTATGGCACCAGATATTCCCAGGTGGCCTCCCATCTAAGTGCTAACCAGGCCCAACCCTGCTTAGCTTTTGAGATCTGATGAGACCAGACACTGGGGTGCCATGGCTGTAGATATTCATTGGGTTAGGTAGATTCAATGCACTGTTGATTTAATGGTATTTCCCATTTCCAGTGGGTTTATCAAGGTAAACCCATTGTAAGTCAAAGTGCAACTGTATAATCATTATGCCAATTCTTTCTAAATCAAAGAAAATGGAAGGAAAATGAGAACCTAAATGGGACACAGAGGTCCACCGGAGGCAAATTTGTTCTCTTATGCCTGTTTTCCAGAAACATTCCAAGTAGCAAGCATTTTCAAGCACCCATGAAACATTCATTGATCTTGTCCTGGGCCATGAAACAAGCCTCAGAAATTTAAAAGAGCTGAAAGCAGACAGGATATTCTCTGACCACGAGGCCATCAATCACAGAAGGACAAAAGGAAACCCTTCAAACGTGGAAATCAAACAACACATTGCTCTGTAATTCATCGGCCAGAGAGGAAGCCTCAAGGGAAATTTTTAAAAACATAGATTGAAAACAGAAAGACAGTATATGAAAACTTGTGGGTTACAGCCAATGCCAAAGGGAAATTTACATCACTAATTAATGCCCCCACGTGTCTGTCCACTCGATGTGGTGTGGGGGCTCACGTGTTGCTGTGATGCTGAAAGCTATGCCACCGGTATTTCAGATACCAGCAGGGCCACCCATGGTGGACAGATTCCAGCTGAGCTTCCAGACTAGAACAGACTAGGGAGAAGGACCTGGCAGCCCACTCCCAAAACAATGAGCCATTGAAAACCCTCTGAATAGCAGAGAAGCACCAACAATACTGTTTCACCGAGCACTACTAACACACTTGTAGGAAGGGGAAGGAAGCCACAGAAGAGGCCACGACGGGGAGAGGATTATACCAAAGATGGAAGGCATGGCTCTTTGTGTGTGTGTGTGTGGTACTTAGGGGCTGAACCCAGGGCCTCATGCATACTTTTTGCTGCATTCTACCACTGGGATTACCCCCCAGTCCCTTTTTGTTTTTTAGCGAGATGGGGTCTCGCTAAGTTACACAGGCTGCTTCTGGCCTCGAAACTGCGCTCCTCCTGCCTCAGCCCCCCCGAGGCACTGGGATGACAGAAGTGTGCCATTTAACCCACTTTCCTGACAGTGCCAGGACCCAGCCTGGCTGGGCATGACTGGCCCGTTCTCCCAGAAGGCAAGCACATTTCCACATGGAAATCACTGGGCTGGATGGGGCTTAGGGTTCCACACTGACATCTGCTTTTTAACCAATTCAAACAGTGCCTCTCACTATTGATTTATTTATTCATTGATTTGCAGTGCTTGAGGTTTGAACCCAGGTCTTCACACATGCTTTGCAAGTGCTCTACCACTGAGCTGCACCCCAGCCTTATTTTACATTTTATCTTGAGACAGGGCCTTGCTAAATTACACAGGGTGCCTCCAGCCTCGAACCTATGATCCTCCTGTCTCAGTTTCCCAAGCTGCTGGGATGACAGGTGTGAGCCACAGCTCCTGTTCATAAGCAGCTGTGCCTATTTAAAGTATGCAACTTGTTAACTTTGACATAGTTCCCATGAAACCGTCCCCACAGTCAAGAGAGGGAGCTTGGGCACCAGCCCCACAAGTTTCTGGGAGCTTCTCCTCCCGCAGTCCTATCCCACTCTGTGCTTTCTGCTTTTATTTATGTTTTTACACTAAAATAAGTTAGATTTGATGAAGTGGGCTGGTACCAACAGAACTGGCAGGAAATGTAATGTGGAGGGAGTAGCTTTCCTCTTCCATTGGATTAGGTAGATTCAACGCACTGTTGGGATGGGGATTGGAGGACAATCACTCCCCCAGATCTCCTGAAAGGCAACCATGCCAGTTTCCTGGAAAGTAGGCGTGTTACTTAGATTCCTGTTGCGGTAACAAATACCTGGCAAAATCAACTTAATAAAGAAGAAGAGTTATTTTGGCTGAGGTCTCAGTCCATGGTCACCTGGCCCTTTTTGCTGTGGGCCTGTGGTGGGATAGGACATCATGCTGGGGCCACCTGGCTGATGAGGCTGCTCATCTCATAGTACCTGGGAAGCAAAGAGCAAGACAGGGGGCCTGGGGTCCCAGTAACTCCTTCAAGGGCCCCACTTTTTAAAGGATGCACCACCTTCCAAGAGGGTGATAGGCTGGGACCAAGCCTTTAACATGTGGACCTCTAGGGTACATTTCAAATCCAAACTATAGTAAAAGGGAAACCAGGAAGAAAGGGGACTAGGGAGTCATGGGATGTTATGGAGGCAGGCCTGGCCTGGCAGAGAGAAAGAGAAAAAAACTACCAGAGCAAGGATTCCAGTTAAATCGAGGCAGAAAATAAATTGACAAAATATCCCTAGGGGGATTGGGCAGGGAAATGCCCACCAGGGCCAACCAGAGACCCAGCAGAGCCAACCAACCAGCAAAGGGTAGCTAGGCTTGAAAGGCCCAATGGAAAATATTGTCAGGCTGCATCCAAATGCCACCAATCTGGGACTACCAATGCAGCCCCAGACACTATATATACTCCTAGCCAGTCCCCATGTGTGGGTTCCCTAGCTTTCTCCCTAGTTCCCTCTGTGTATTCAGAGGTTCTCTTCTTCCCCTCCTGCTTTCACTCTTCCTCCCTTTCGCTGTTTTCAGTTATTTTCCCCCTATTCTAAATAAAGTTTCCACTTCTCTGTGTCTCATGTGGCTTCTTAAAATCATTCTTGATCCCAGAGCCAAGAATCTGGTAATAAGGACTCAATACTCTGGGATCAGGAAGATCCAAGTACTCTCCCATAACAAGAGCAGCAGGAGAATGTCCAGCAGTGCCATCCAGAGTTTCTGAGATCCAGGCCGGCCACCTGCTCAGGGAGAAGTGAGCTACAGCCATGCCAGGGGCCAAGAGGATTGCTGCAATCCCCTTGAGTTCTCCTCATTTTAGGGTGCTAAAAGGAAGCTCTGGGGTATGGATTCAAAATCCTAGTCAGGCCCCAAATAAAATTTCAGAAAGATTCCTTTCCATATGGCCCATTCCCAAGACAGCTATAAGTGTAGGGTATCATAGATTGGTTTCCTACAAGACCAAAGTCAGAAACCCAGGACTGGGATTTGGTCAAGTGCTCAGCCCTTCTCTGGATTTCTTTGGCCTCTTTTGCTGGGATTGTGTGATTTTTATTTGATTATTTTATTTAGTTTATTTTTTTTTACTAAATGCTAAATATCTGGATTCCTAAATATAATGCCCTGATTTCAAGGTTGACAAATTAATGATTTTTTTTAACCTAACCCCTTTAGAGGAGGCAGATGGAAGAGATCTTGAACTGCCTGGCCCTCAGCTTGAGCCCTCCGCCCCATCGGGTGAACTCTCCACCCATTTCCTCCTTCTTCATGACTCTGGCACCATCTCTTTGCCTTCCAAAAGATTCTCCTTTCCTTTCATTTCACGTCAACAAACTTCCACTGAGCACACGTTGCTACCGTTTGGGGTTCCGGGCTGGGGCAGAAGGTACAGGGATGGATGGGGCCCATCCTTGTGCACAGGGAGACCCCCTAGCTGATGAGCACCACCCAGGACGTGCAGCCTCAGCCTGTGTGGTATGGAAGACAGGGCGATCCCTCTCCGGGGGGCTCCAGGAAGGCCATGGGAGGAATTCCTGTTGGAGCTGAGCCAACAAAGGTGATTTTCAGGCAGGCAACTGCGGGTGGTAGGCAGGCCACAGAGGTGCACACTGCGTGGCATGTTATGAACAGCAAGTGGGTCATCCAGGGGGCCGGACTGGAGGCTCCAAGGGTCTGGGCTGGTTGTGAGCAGAATAAGAAGGAAAAGGGCCCCTCTCCTTGCTCTCCCTTTCCCTACAGAGGCCCCCTAGAGGAAGGGTCTGCAGAACCTGTATTAGGGTCCTGGAAGCATAGATCAGACAATGACCACAAAGATGGTCTGCTTAGGCAGGATCGCCTTCCATAAAACTAATTGCATCAGCAGGGCGCGGTGGAGCCCGCCTGTAATCACAGCAGCTTGGGAGGCAGAGGCAGGAGGATCGCAAGTTCGAGACCAGAGGTTAGTCCTCGCAACGTAGGGAGACCCTGTCTCAAAAAAAGTAAAAAATGGGCTGGCGGTGCAGCTCAGTGGTGCAGCACTTGCAGAGCATGCAAGCGCGAGGCCCTGGGTTCAACCCCCAGTACTGCAAAAAAATAAATAAATAAATAAATAAATAAAATTAAATAAAAATAAAAATAAAATAATAAAAATAAATAAACTAGTTGCATCCACCCCTCCATGCAATAGGCCAGTTCCCTGGTGTCCCCCCTTCGTATGGGGCCACGGGGGACCCTTGGGGTTTTCCCAGCCCAAGGTTGGAAGAATGAGCTGCCAAAGGTTGCCTGGGATCGGAACTCCGAGCACCCTGGGGCCGGGAGGGGAGGAGCGGACGCAGACGAGCTTCCTTTGGACAGCTGTGCCTACACTCTATAAAAACGTGTCAGATTCAATCACCCAGGCCCGGGGTCTGTGCGCGCCAAACATCTGGATCTCCTGAGGGGCCCCCGGGACGCCAGGATGTTGCGCTTCCCACCTGGAGGCCTGCCGTCAGCCAAGCGCGGCCCTGACTGCAAGAGGGCAAACACCTGGCCGCCCCGCTCACTTCCTTCCAGGGCCTCAGCCGCTCTTCCTGCGGACTGCCGGACACGGGGGCTCCCGGGGCGCCTGGGGGTGGGGTGGGGCGGAGGCAGCGCCTGTGCAGCCCGTGCTGGGCCTCTGCGTGCACTGGGCCAGCCTGTGCCCACAAGCAGGACCTGGATTGTCCAAGGCATGCATGGTATCCTGGCCTTTCCTGTGGATCTCCGGCAGCAGAGCGGTGGGCAGGAATTTTGGCCTTGACCTTGGAAGGGCCAGCAAAGCTCCTTAGCTTTCGCTTATGAAGGAAGAAAGCCCCCTTCTATCCGCTGACTCCCTTCTTTTCTCCCTGCTCTCAAAGATAAACCCACTGGCTAATTCCGAGGATCTGATTCCCGAGATGGGGTGAGTGTTTCTGAACTGGAGCGGCGAAGGTGTCACTGCTTTAAGAGGCAGCAAAACCCCACCAACCTCCCAAAATACCGTTTGGTAATAAAGTAACATTAGTCAAAGCCCCTGATCCTCAGTGGTCGGCTAGGTAAGAGGGTTCTGATTGTCTACAGGAGGGGACCGGGGAAGGCAAGAAGTAACGCCCCCCCCCCCAGCCCATAGGGCTGGGATTTAGCTCAGTGGGTAGAGCGCTGCTCTGCAGTCTCTGAGGTCCCGAGTTCGATTCCCAGCACCCCAAAATGGGAGAAGGACATGGCAACCCGCTCCCAAGGCAATCCCGAAGCACTCAGCCATTGAAAACCCTATGAGGGTCGCTATGAGTCGGACTTGACTCGACAGCACCTAACAACAACAACAACAAGAGACATAAAAGGCTGAAATATGTTCCTGTGATTTCATAGAGGAAGGATTAAAGGTTTATTATCCCTGAATCTAGTATTTGGATCCACAAAGTAAAAGACAATGGTTTGTTGTCTTGCTGTGTGACCTTGGACAAACGATCCAACTTCTCTGCTTTGTAGTGTCTTCATTTATAAAATGGAGGTAATACTCATGCCAGTCTCTTAGGGTTACTGGGGAACTTAAAACAAGGAAAGCACTTGAGAGAGAGGTCAGAATATTGCCCAATATATTTGTTATTATTTGCTTTCTGCTTCGAGGCCTTAGGAATTCGTTTCCACTGCCTGGCACCCTTCCTTTACATTTTTGGAATTCCTCTCCACTTCCCTTTCTAGCAGGTCTTTGGTCATCTTTGCACACGGCACAATGCCTTACCTGACTACCCAGCTAAGAGGGCCTCTCTTGAGGCCAACTATACCCTTTGTTGAACAAGACGATGCCAATTGCTGTGTCTGAGCTGAGCTCCTCAGCCTGGGATGATTGCTTGGGGCCCACAGAAAAACCAAAACGTGCTTGAGGAGCCAAAGACAGGTCTGACATGCTTCATTGTAGGGTGTTCCTTTCCATTCCTTCCACAGCCTCACCACCCATAGCTGTTGCCCTCTGTGTGCCCCATCGCCTCTCCATGCTCCTTGATCCTCCGTGTGTTCTCAAATCCTCTCCATGCACCCAGTCCTCTCTGGAAAGTCTGGTCCCCTCTGAGCCCCCAGGGCTGGTGGAGAGGCTTCTTAAGGCTTTTGCACAATGGTGGCTAATTGCCGGCACCAATGTCCAGTCACATCACAGCTACATGAGATTACATCATAGTAATATTGGGCATGTGCACCAGTCCATGCTCCGTTATCTCAGCCAGTTTACATTCCAATACCCGTCACCCTGACCTGGCCTAACAGCCTCCTCCATCCCAGTACCCTGCTTTATTTCTCTCCCTGGCCTCCTGTTAGTGGAAATTGCTATGCCTTTATTTGTTTATTTACTTCCTACTTCTGTCTTGTTCATGGTGAACCTGGCCTGGGCTGGAGGGATTTGTCGAAGGAATGAACGAAGCAATGAATGGATCTCTGGTCACGAGGGCACGTGTCCCAGAGGCCCACGCTGAGCAGTTAGAGGGCCCTTCATCCACTGCATGTGTCCAGGCATACTCGGTCCCAGAAGTCATGGGAATACAGAGGCCAGAGGCTAGGAGGCAGAATTTTTGGCCACAGTTGGAAATCGACTTCACTTTGCGAAAAAGACTCCTTCCAGTTTGGAAAGAGCTGGGATTTAGCTCAGTTGGTAGAGCGCTGCGCTGCAGTCTCTGAGATCCCGAGTTCAATTCCCAGCACCGTTAAGAATGGCAGTGGCAATCCACTCCCAAGGCAATCCCGAAACAGTCAGCCATTGAAAACCCTATGAGGGTCGCTATGAGTCGGATACCGACTCAATGGCACCTAACAAAAACAACAGTTTGGGAAACCACCATGGGCAGGTATGTCAATGAAGGCAGGTCTTGTTCTGCATGGAGCAGCTGCCAAGCCTCAGACTGAACCACTCCAGGCAGGAGGGAGGAGAAGAGACACCAGGCGTGGGGCTGATCCAGTGAGGCTCACTGTCTGATCTCGCCCTCCTGATCAGGACCTCATGGCCACTGAGCTGCAAGGGAGTCGAGAAAGGTGAATGTATTTTTTGCTGACCAGATTGATATGTCAATCAAAATTGGAATGGAATGAAAAAAGAAAACAGAACAGCTGTTAGCAGTGGAGAAAATGAGGGCGGCCATTGGCTTATACTCAGCAGCACCTGCCCCAGAGGGTACAATGAGGCCAGCTGCCCTTCACTGCTGGTGAGCGTGGGAACACGTGGGCCATGAGCATATTTCAGTGCCATTGTTTATAAGTACGTCACCTTTCTGGGTTGGCCAAGCATTGCAGTCACTGTTTTTTTCCCACCCAACTCCCTCATGGTGGCTGGGCCAGGAAGGAGCAGGGGCTGGGGTGACTTACACAGCGCTGATGTGTCCCTCATGAAAATAGCAAATGACCCCAGCCCTGGGGACACTCAAGAGGCCAGGACACCACCATATCCTCCCTTTTCATTATTTTTATTTTTATTTTCATTTTGAGACAGGGTCTTGCTGTAGCACAGGCTGATTTTGGCCTCCAACCTGCGATCCTCCAGCCTCAGCCTCCCTAGTTGCTGAGAGTGTAGGCGTGCACCACCACGCTCAGGTCATGTCCTCCTTTTAAAAAGCAAGCAAACAAACAAACAATATCCCTCACCCAAATCATAAACACAATGCTGCATCTACCACGGAGCACGTGGAAAATTCAGAGACATATAAAGAAAACGTCCAGCCCCCGCAATCTGACCACTCAGAAATAAACACAGTTAACATTTCAACACACTTCCTTCTGATTTCTCCCTCCAGCCCCCGACAGCACTTGAGGCTGTGGACTCCCCTTTGGAATTTATAGCTCGCCTTTTGCCTTGTATATCAGAGCCTTTTTGTGTGGAACGTGTTTTGAATGTCAAGAAGCCAGATCAGGAGCTTAAACATAGAGAAAAACCATCACGCTGTCCCCAGCTTCCTGCCTAGGTACACACCAATTCTGACTTCCAAAGCTGGGCACGGGAATGGTGTATTTCTTAAATTACGCTGACTAAAAAGCCACGTGAGAAACAAGTGATTCTGCAAATGGGTATTTTATAAGCCTTGTGTGGCCAAGTGAGCTTTGGGGCTGGGGGAAAGGAAGTATACAAAGTTTGCTGCTTGGAGACTAGGCGTTTTCAACTTTTTTTTTTTTTTTAATTCAATTAGCTTGAGAGGGAGTGTTGGGGGGTATGGGAGTCACCAGCTGCATGGTGCGTGAGTCACTTGAATCTTGAGCTTAAGCTGTGTATTTTAGGCAATGGACATCTTACAGCTTGGGGATTTTATTGTTGTTATTTATTTTCAGATTTGGCCCTGGGACAGACACCTTCTTCCCCCTTCTGGATTTCAGCATTCTATTTTGATGTCTGTGAATAAGGAGGACATCTGAGATATTTTCACCTAATTTTGGGGTGTTAAAAGTGAAGTTAGAGGACAAAGAAAAGAGGGCCTGGTGCTGGTGGGCATAGAGAAAAGAGAGGGGGAAAGCCTGGAGCCATCTGTCTCAGAGTGGCCCTGAGGAGACTGACGTTGACTGCAATAGAACTGGGCCCCAGAGTCTGACCCCAGAGCGGAAGGCACTCTGCACTCCCTCTCTCCTCCTCCTCTTCCTTCTTCCTCTTCTTATTCCTCTCCTCCTCCTCCTCTTCCTCCTCCTCCTTTTTCTTCCTCTTTTTCTTCCTCCCTCCTCCTCCTCCTCCTCTTCTTCTTCCTCCTCCTCCCTCCTCCTCCTCCTCTTCTTCTTTTTCTTCTCCTTCTCCTCCTCTTCCCTCCTCCTCTTCTTCCTCTTCTTCCTCCTCCTCCTCCCTCCTCCTCCTCCTCTCCTCTCCTCCTTCTCCTCCTTCTTCTTCTTCCTTTTCTCTTCTTCTTCCTCTTCTTCTTCCTCCTCCTCCTCCTCCTCCTCTCCTCCTCCTCCTTCTTCTTCTTCTCCTCCTCCTCCTCCTTCTTATTCCTCTTCCTCCTCTTCTTCTTCCTCTCCTCCCTCTCCTCCTTCTTCCTTTCTCCCTCTCTCTTTCTTTCTCTCTCCTTCTCTCCCCTTTTCTTTACTACCATGCATTCCCTCCATGATGTTGCCTATCCACAGGCACAAAGCCATGGGGCTTCTCGACCATGGACTGTCCCCTTTCATATTGTGAGCCAAAACAAACCTTTTCTCTTTATAACTTTACTACTTCTGGTATTTGGTTATAGTAACAGAAAGCTGAGTCACATACCACCCTACACTTGGACAGAGGGAGGGGGCCACAGAGCACCCATGGGGCAGCTGATGAGAGAGAAATGGGGTAGTGCAGCTTAGAGGAGGGCCACCTTGTGGCTGGGTTATTATCTCACACTCCTTGCCTAGTGACAACTAGGAACTAACTTGGGCCCACGTCACCCTTGACTGGGTGGGTCAAAGAGGGGCCACAGGAACACGAGGTCTGAGGCCTTTGCAGCGAGGACAGTACCAGGCAGGCTCGAGAGTGACAAGGAGCACCTGCGATTGTCGTTAGCTCTCAGGAGCTAGGAGGGGCCTTCAGGTCCTCCTGGCTCCCCCCTTGGGGGATTACCATGCATAACCCATCATGGGGTCCTGGGGGATCCCCAGGACTCTGGCTGCCACCGCGGTCAGGCTTCCAGCAAAGCCTCCCTCCAGCAGCAGGCAGGGCTCCGATCCCAGGGCTGAACGCTGCCACACGGGCATGGGTGGGTTGTTCTGGCAGCCCCGGGAAGGCAGGGCTCGCGGAGGTGGCCCTGGGGCTGGGCGGCCGCAGGCCATCCCGGGAGGGCAGCGCTGTAATGGACTTGGCCGGGCAGCGCGGGCTGAAATACCGATCGAATGTGTGCATGTTGGCTGGTCCGTGCTGGGAAAACCCTAGGGCCTCCAATGAGCAGAAGAGACTGGAAAGGGGCTGAATCCCCTCACAGCCAGGCTCCAGGCTCCCAAGGCCCTGCTCACAGACAGAGCCTCCCCCGGGGCCTTGTGGGGGTTGGGTCTTCACCCAGGTGACGAGAGGGCCAGTGGAGAAGCGGCCTCTGGCACCAAGACAGCAGGGCCCCCACACTCCTGCTGCGCCTTCCCCGTGGCTCCAGCTGGGTGGACCCCTGTGGCCCCAGAGGGCTTCAAGGACAGCCACCCCCACACCTTATCCCTCAGGTGCCTGCAGCCCCTGGCGGGCGCCCACAGGAAGCCCAGGACCCCAGACCACCGGGGAGGGGGGCTGGGGAGGGGAGCACGCGCTCAGGCTGGGCCCAACTCTCACCTCCAAGGCGACTCTAATTACCCTCGTCTTACAGCAAAGCGGTGATCTGAGCCCAGCCAGCTGGTCCGTGTGCACCCAGGGTTCAAAGCCAGGTCAGCTGGAGCCTAAGGTCAAGGCCGGAATTCCAGGATCGCCAGCACCCTGGGAGCGTCATCACGAGCTGAGCCCTGCCAGCCTCGGATCCCAGGGCTCTGGGCGCCGAGATCGGCCGCTCCGGCCCAAGGTAGGGACGGCTTCGTGGTGCGCAGGCCACGGTGCGCTGGGAACTTCCGTGGCTCTGAAGACTGGTTTGTCCCTGTCCCGTCTGCCCTGCAGAGGCCCTTGACCCTGCCCAGCTCAGGTTGCTGTGGGGCTAGGAACAGACTCTGACCCACGGCACCCTACAAAAGCGGCTCAGGGAGGGACTTGGAGCTGCCTGGCTGGGGGGAGACAGGGAAGGCCTGGCTACTCACTTTGCCTCCTTTTATTTTCATTTTATTTTATTTTTATTTATTTTTTTTTGTAGTGCCGGGGGTTGAACCCCTTTCTAATATTTTATCTTTTTTTTTTTTTTTTTTTTTTTTGAGACAGGGTCTAGCTAAGTTACACAGACTTCCTCTGGTCTCGAACTTGCGATCCTCCTGCCTCCGCCTCCCAAGCCGCTGGGATTTTACAGGCATGCGCCACCACGCCCGGCCTAATATTTTATCGTGAGACAGGGTCTTGCTAAGGTCCATAGGGTGCCTCTGGCCTCGATCCTGCCATCCTCCTGCCCCCGATGGTTTCTGGCCTCCTGGTCCCTCCTCTCATCAGCGGAGAGGCCGATCAACACCTTTGTCCCCTCCCAGCCTCAGTTTCCCTCATCTGTGACATGGGCTGCCAAGCCCCCCTTAGGGCTGATCTGAGGGGCAGCGAGCAGGCACCTCACCCCCTCCCTGACCCAGAAGGCCAGGCAGGACCTGGTTCTTCCTGGGCTTGGGCCCCAGTGGCTTCTAATGTCCTTCCAAAGGGTCATGGAGCCAGTCTCCAGGATGAAGGGAGCAGGCAGGGCTGAGGGTCGGTCCTCAGAGGGCAGCGGCCACCTACGTGTGCAACACGGCCTTCTCTGCCTGGCCCACCAGGGCCTCATTCAGCTGGGAGACGCGGGCTCCCCGCGGGGAGGCCGGATGTGGTCCATGGCCTCTCCCTCTCTGACCTCGCCCTCCCCGCGCAGGTTTGATGAAGGTTTGCCCGGTGCTCAGCCCTGTGCTGGCTCAGGGAACACGGGCGGGAGGCCACGCTCCCCTGGGCTGTTTTTAGGTGGGAAGGTGGAGGTAGGGTCTGGGGGCTGGAGCCTGGGGTCTCCCTGCCCAGCCCACAGGGATTTTCCCAGGCTCCTGGGCAAGTCGGCCACAGGCTGATACTGTCTTCATTTCCACTGTTGTTGTCAGGTGCCATTGAGTCGTGTCCAACTCATAATAATCCCCATAGGGTTTTCAATGGCTGACTGTTTCAGGATTGCCTCAGGAGTAGATTGCCACGTCCTTCTCCCATTTTTATGGCACTGGGAATCGAACTCGGGACCTGAGCCTGCGGAGCAGTGCTCTACCAACTGAGTTAAATCCCAGCCCCACAATCCTCTTAATGGGCCGCTCAGTCCCCACCAGGCCATGGGGCTCCCGCTCAACCTCTCCGTCTCTGTCTCTCGGCCGGGCCTCGCTGTGTCTGTCTGGCTCCATCTTCCTTAGTTTCCCCCTGTGTTCTTGTCTCCCTCTGTGTCTCTGTCTCCCCGATGCCTGCACCCCAGATCTTTCCAGGCCTGGCTCTCGGTCCCCTCCTTTCCTTTATTGCTCCGCCCGCTCCGGCCGTCTCCAGGGATGGCTGGAAGGAATCAGGACCTCCGCCGTGATGCTCAGCCCTGGTGGTGCAGGACAGTTTATGTCTCCCGACCTCCGATCGTTCCCCGACCTCTGATAGGCGGGTTTCCCACGCCATCTCACCCAGTGTCCCGGGGCTCCGGTAGCTTCTGCCCTTTCCTGTTCCAGTCTCAACTCTCATCCAAGTTGACAGTCTGTTTTTACTGTGAGAACCGCTCCCAGGCCCTCAGAGGCAGTTTCACCTAACGCCCCCCCCCATGCTTCCTCCCACCTGCCCTGCCCGAGCTGGGGGATACTCTTCCTCCGAGAGGCCCCTCTCCCCATGCTGCCTCAGCCCCCCAGATGAAGGGGCGCAGAGCTGGACCTCCCGAAAGGGTGGTGGCCCGCATTGTAGCTCTGGAGCAAGGCGAAAAGAGCTTCCCAGCCCTGCCTGGCAGGGGGCTTCCATCCAGGCCAGTGACCCTGCAGGGCACAGGCCCAGGGACCCAGACTGCTCTCGCCACCTTGGCCAACCCACCTGCCTCGCTCTTGCTTTTGCTTCATGTCTGTCAAAAGCGGCGAAGAAAGGACCTGCCCCGTGGGATGATGGGTACAGAGGGAGTGGGTCAGGGAGCCCCACAGCACACCTCCCCAGGAGTATCTCATCCTTCCTGCCCCGGGGTGTGGGGTGATCATTTGCAGCCATTTATGAACCTAGAGGCTCAGGGTCAGAAATGTGAGATGCTTTGCTAGGGCCACGGGCTCATGATTGTCCGCTTGTCGTGCTGTGGGGGTTTGCGTGTTGCTGAGATGCTGAAAGCTATGCCTCAGTATTTCAGATACCAGCAGGGCCACCCATGGTGGACAGGTTTCACCTGAGCTTCCAGACTAAGACAGACTAGGGAGAAGAACCCGGAAGCCCACTCCCAAAACAATTAGCCATTGAAAACCCTATGAATAGCAGAGAGACACTGTCAGATATAGTGCTGGAAAATGAGCCCCCCAGGCTGGAAGGTATTCAGGAAATGACTGGGGAAGAGTTGCCTCCTCAAAGTAGAGTCGACTTTAACAATGGGAATGGAGTAAAGCCCCTGGGATTTCCATTTGCTGACGTGGCATGACTCAAAATAAAAAGAAACATAGTGACTGCAATAATGGGTTCAAACATATAAAGATTGTATACATGGCCCAGTGCTGGGTAGTGTTTCGTTCTGTTGTACACAGGGCCACTATGAGTCAGATCGCCAGCACCTAACAACAGACTTACTGGAGAAGCTGGGGTGGTAACCCAACTCCACGCAGGGTGGTGTTTTTGTCAGTTAACATGCAGGAAGCCCCTTCGTCCCTGCTCACTGCCATGACATCTCCCCCCACAGTGGATGTGTGCCCGCCCTAGCTCCCTGCACATGCAGGCGGAGCCTGGGGCCCTGCACTTCTTACTGTGGTTACAGCAGAGGAAGCTCACATTTCAGTTCCTTCTGGCTTGGAAAAGGCCGCTGGAAAAAACAGCCCTCCCCAACCCCCGGTGATGTGTGTTCGCAGCTTGTCAGCCGGTGCAGGCCTGAGGGCTCCCGGGAGCCGGGGAAGCCTCAGAGGCTGTCTGTCTTCAAGATGGGCCCCCTGTCCTGCAGGTTCAGATGGGCTGGGGTCCGAGACTCGGGAAGCACAGGGCCCCAGAAATTGGCAGTGTGTCTTACACGCAGCGTGAGGCTGACGGATGTCGGTTTACTGCAGCTGGATGAGGCCAGGGACCCTGCCGAGAGGAACGAGATCCTCTCAACCCACAGGCCCCTAATTGAGGGCTGGAGGCAAGTGGAAGGGCCCCGTGCCATGGAACGGCCACAGGAAGGGTGAGGAAAAGGAGGGCTGGCCAGGGAGGCTGGAGGAGCCAGAAGGTGGGGAGTTCAAAAAGAACAAACACAAGTCAAATTAGCTGGAGCCAAAAAGGACACCCAGTGAGCCAAGCCATTAGGACGTTGAAGGAGTAGCTTCAGGTATAGCTGCATCCAGCCGCTACACGTCAGAAGGCGCTGGCGCTGTCCCGCACAGCTTTCTTTGGCTTGGCTTCGCTCTCAAGCCGATTCTTCTAAGCAGCGGCACTGAGCAGCTCTAATGCTTTACTGTGCACAGTGGAAAAGCCCAGAGCGGTTCCTTATTGGGCTGTGTGTTGATCCCCAAAATAATCATATAGGTCGGGGGTCTCATCCTTCCTCCGGCGTGGAAGGAGCAATGCAGGGGTGAGGCAGGATTAGCATCCCATGGAAAAGGAAGACTGGAGTGAAAGGAAGACAGTAAGAAAAGACACACCTGTCATTCCTTAGTAGCAGAACATGGAAAATCCTCTCTAATGGCTATTTCAAAATGTATAATTAGTTGCAATCAAACATATGTTGTTGTTGTTAGGTGCCTTCGAGTTGCCATCTGACTCATAGCGACCCTCATAGGGTTTTCAATGGCTGATTGTTTCAGGATTTTCTTGGGAGCGGATTGCCACGTCCTTCTCCCATTTTTGTAGAGCTGGGAATCGAACTCAGGACCTCAGAGACTGCAGCGCAGCGCTCTGCCAACTGAGCTAAATCCAAGCCCTAATCAAACATATATATCCCCCTATATTGCAGAGCATGGGCTGGGATTTGGCTCAGGTGGTAGAGCGCTGCACTGCAATCTCTGAGGTCCCGAGTTCAATTCCCAGCACCACAAAAATGGGAGAAGGACCTGGCAATCCACTCCCAAGGCAATCCCGAAACAGTCAGCCATTGAAAACCCCATGAGGGTCGCTATGAGTGGATACCGACTCTACAGCACCTAACAACAACAACATATTGCAGAGCATTAGAAGTTATTCCCCTGTAGCCGGGCGCGGTGGCACACGCCTGTCATCCCAGTGGCTCAGGAGGCAGAGGCAGGAGGATCACAAGTTCGAGACCAGAGGCAGTCTTTGTAACTTAGCGAGACCCTGTCTCAAAAAGTAAAGAAAATGGGCTGGGGGTGCAGCTCAGGGGTCCAGCCCTTGCAAAGCATGCAAGTGTGAGGCCCTGGGTTCAAACTCCAGTACCGAAAAAACAAAACAAAACAACAACAACAAAAGTTATTCCTCTGTCCACCTTCACCCCAGCTAAGCCCTGTTCCATGCTCTCCTTCCATGAGATTAATTTTGTCGCTTCCCCATTTAAGAAGAGACATGGATCTCTTCCTGTTTCTTCCTCCCTAGGCTGGGCACTAAGACCTACCTCCCACGGAGCTGGGGCACACTGTGGAAACCAGATCCGGTGCCAGCCCCACTCCGGGAACATGGTCACGGCGCTGTGACCGCGATCGTCATCAGCGTTTTGGAAGGAGGCCACCCAGCTTTGCGGCTCCCTTTCTCTCTGGCTGTGCTCGCTCCTGCGGCTCCTGGAAGAAGGGATGTGGGGGTTCCTTGTTCCCACGAGAACAGCACTGGGTTCCAGGCTTCTGTTTCCCTCGCCTGTCGCAGAAGTGCTGACTCCCTCGATCCAGGCCGCCCAAGCCTCTGGGCCTGGGAAGAGGGAAGAGGAGGGGGCCTGGGTCAGGACGGGAACTCAAGCTCCACAGTGCCCTTGGGCACAGCTGCCCTGGCACCTCTAATCCCCAGCCACACTTCGGAGTCTTTAGAGATCCAAGGCAAGGCTTAACAGTCCCAGGACGAGAGACTCAAACAGGACCAAGACTCCAGAGCTGCACTGTCTGTCTGGGCTCCCAAGACCCAGCAAGCCACTAAGTCCTTGAAGTGTGGCCGGTCTGGATCAACATGTGTTTAAATCATAACTTCCACAATAGACTCCAAAGACTTGAGGCTGGAAAAATAAATACTGCAAGTCTCATTCATGTTTTTATACTGATTACGCGATCACCCCTTGGTTTCCATGGAGGCCGGGTTCCAGAATTCTCCTTAGATGCCCAAATCCGTACACGCTCAAGTCCCTTGTATAAAAAGAGGTGGCATCTGCACATCATCTGTGCACACCCTCCCATAAACTTCAAATCATCTCTGCATGACTTATGGGGCTGGGACTTAGCTCAGTTGGTAGAATGCTGCTTGGCAGTCTCTGAGGACCCGGGTTGGATCCCCAGCACTGCAAGAATGGGGAGAAGGATGTGGCAATCCGCTCCTAAAGCAATCCCCAAACAATCAGCCATCGAAAACCCTATGAGGGTGGCTATGAGTGAGACCTGATTAGACAGCATCTAACAAGAAGATGACTTACACATGTAAATATATGATAGTCAGCATAAATACATGTGAAAGCAATGTAAACATTGCAATATAACAGCTGGGTGCTGTGGCTCACCCCTGTCATCCCAGAGACTCAGGAGGCAGAGGCAGGAGGATTGGTAGTTTGAGGCCAGAGGCAGCCTGCACAATTTAGCAAGACCCCGTTTCAAGATAAAAAGTAAACAATGGGCTGAAGGTACAGCCCAGTGATAGAGCACTCACAAAGCATACATGAGGCCCTGGATTCAACCCCCAAGCGCTATTAAAAAAAATAACAAAGTTGCAATATAAATATAATGCAATGTAAAGATAATAACCTAAAACAATGTATGTTGTTTTTGTTAGGTGCCATGGGATTCCGACTCATAGCGACCCTCATAGGGTTTTCAATGGCTGATTGTTTCAGGACTGCCTTGGGAGTGGATTGCCACATCCTTCTCCCATTTTTGCCCTTCTCCCATGTTGCAGTGCTGGAAATGGAACTTGGGACCTCAGAGACTGCAGAGCAGCACTCTACCAACTGAGCTAAATCCCAGCCTAAAACAATGTAAGTGCTATCTAAATCATTGCTATACCATGTTGTTTAGATGCTAATGATATGGAAAAGTCTATATATGTTCAGTATGGACACTTTTTTTTTTTTTACAAAGAAAGTTTTAATCTGAGATTGGTTGAATCTGAACATGCAGAATCTACTCATACGGAGGGCCAACCATATATCAAATGATAATACATTGGGTGTATTGGGTTAAATAAATTTGATTATTTTAAAATTAATTTCCACTGCTTCTTTTCATTTTTGTAAAAACTGGCTGCTGGCACCTTCTAACTGACATGTGTGGCTCGTAGTTCGGCTAAGATTATATTTCATTGGGCAGCAGTTTTCCATCGGTCTGCATAGTGTGATGTGGCTGGCTTGCAGGGCTCAGTCGTGGGAGGCCGGGGCCTCCTCTTGCCCTGCCCCAGGGCCTGCTGCACAGTGTCATGGTCTTGGCCCGCTCCGCCCTGGTGCACACGCAAAACCACCCAGAATCTGAGGAGGCTTCTGTGGTTCCTGTGTGTTTGGATTCCCACCACCCAGCAGCACGGATCCACTGCCTCAGGTGTGTACAGGACTTCTGCGCAGCTTGGGAAAAAGGCATCCCTTCAAGGTACTGGGGGCTGGGATTTAGCTCAGTGGGTAGAGCGCTGCGCTGCAGTCTCTGAGGTCCTGAGTTCAATTCCCAGCACCGCAAAAAAGGGAGCAGGCCCTGGCAATCCACTCCCAAGGCAACCCTGAAACAGTCAGCCATTGAAAACCCTATGAGGGTCGCTATGAGTTGGATACTGACTTGATGGCACCTAACAACAACAACTCAAGGTACTGGGATTTAGCTCTCAGTTGGTGGAGCGCTTGCTCTGTGCACTCTGAGGCCCTGGGTTCAGTCCTTAGTAAAAATGGGAGAAAGACATGGCAGCCCACTCCTGAAACAGTCCCCAAACAATCGGCCATTGAAAACCCTATGACAGTCACTACTAGTCGGACAGGACTCGACGGCACCTAATGATGACAGCAATTCAAGGTATCTTACCAGTGTCCTCCGGAAAATTGACACAATAAACATGGAAGACATTGCATCCTCGGCTGTCACCGGCAGCTCTGCCAGTATCTAGCTGCTCAATAAAATCCTAGTTGGAGCCGGGCACGGTGGCACACGCCTGTAATCCCAGCAGCTGGGGAGGGGAGGGGCAGAGGCAGGAGGATCGCAAGTTTGAGACCAGAGGCAGTCTGTGTAACTTAGTGAGACCCTGTCTCAAAAAGTAAAAAAATGGGCTGGGGGTGCAGCTCAGTGGTCCAGCACTTGCAGAGAATGCAAGCACGAGGTCCTGGGTTCAAATCCTAGTACCGTGAAAAAAAAAAAAATCCTAGTTGGAGGTAATCAAGGAAGACCAACACCCACACCCTCTTGAGGCTCCCAGGCTGAGTTCCATCTTCTCCACTCACAGGACTCTGGCTCCCCGCTCACTGCCTACCGCATGAAACCCTGCCAACGCAGCCCGGAGACCCCAACATTCATCCAGGATGTTGCAAGAGCCGGAGCAGAAGGGTAACTCCCCCTGGTGCTCCCAGCCCAGCCTGAGGGTCTCCTCGGTGGGAAATCCCTGCCCGCTTTGCACCACCGAGGACCCAGAAGGGAAGGGGCCCTTGGTAAGCCCACCTTAGCACTGTTACTACCTCGGTGGGGGACAGTCGCTTCGCTGTGGATGCGTGGGACAGACCGGTAACAGGGCGCTGGCATGCTTTTGTCCAAAAGGGCTGACGCACATGTGCTTAACATAATCCAAGTTTCTTATCTCCAAGGACGGGTCGGGCAGTGTCCACAGAAAATCGAGAGGACGGGATGAGGAAGGAGGGTTGAGAGTGTCTCACACAGTGCCCCTGCAATGTCCCGAGTGCCCTCCAAGAGCTTGGGTTGATGGGTGACATAAACATGCGCATATTTATCCATCTGTGCCAGGGTGAGTTCTCAGCCCTCACTTCCTTACTCTTGCACAAGTATAAAATGTAGTTCATTTACGTCTTATTAATGTCTAAGTGGATGATTTCCCCTGTGTGAAATTTCTTGCTCCTTGGAAATTTCTCTTCGCTCCCCAGAAAAATGCAAGAGAGGGTATTTCACTTGTTTATTCATTTTTCCCCCCTTTTATTTTAAAACCATTTTCTATTTCCCCACATCTGAGTTGGATGGCTGCTAGGGAGCAATAGGAAGTGACTTAGGGGCCTCGCCAAGCTCATTAAAAGAATTCTCAGCTCAGTTTCACCGAACTCCTTGTGGTTCTCTTAACCAAATGGATGTTTTTGGGCGAGTTAGGTTGTTTTGTACAGTAAACAAATTTTTTCTTTTCCCTTTAGCCACTTCATGTGGTATCATGAAAAGAAGAGGTTGTTAATGAAAAAAAGCTGAGATGGGGGAGGGAGGCTACCACGTGACCGGCACGTCCAGGCTTACATAAGTGACATTCCTGCTGTGTAAACGTCTTGGCAGATCCCGAGACTAAATCCCCATCCCACACTGCTGGCTTCAACCAAACTCTGTACAATAGTGTAAAAAAAAAAAAAAAAAATCCTGTTGATGGCAACATTTTTCTGTCCAGCAACAAGTCATTAGTTTGGACAAAGAAATGCACAGTGCACCTGATTAGCTCCCCAAAGTTCCGGTGGAATGCACTGCCTACAGGAAAGGCAAGGCAGAAAGGCGCGAGAGCAGAGGGTTTGGAGTTCCTGAGACAGCAGCAGAGAGAAACACGGCTGGAAAACCCTTGCAGTTCCTTTCGATGCAAAATTGCAAACCCGACACCAAATTAGATCATCCTCATTTGGCAAATGCCCACCAAAAAAAGAAAAAACAAAACACCCCACAGAGAGTCACTTTTTACTGACTGATTAACGGTACTGGAGAGTCATTTTTCACTGACTAACAGTATTGGAGGTTTTAAACCAAAATTGAAGCTTTGGTTTTTTTCCCTCTAACTCCTGAGTTGATACGAAATTGGAGTAGGCAGCTGGTGAGTTTTGGACCCTAAGGTCTGCGGTGGTATGTGCCTACTGATCTACTCGGGTTCATTATGGTTCCCAAGGAAAGAGAGGACGTACAAAACGTGACCTGTCTCTTAACATAGTATCAATGACACTCTAACTCCAAGAAGGAGCAACACCAACTTGTGAGAAAGAATTATTCGCTCCTAAGAACTTCTTCACCTGTAGCTGTAGCCCTGTGGCATCCGATCCCATCAGATCTCAGAAGCTAAGCAGGGTTGGGCCTGGTTAGTACTTGGATGGGAGACCGCCTGGGAACACCAGGTGCTGTAGGCTTGGGAGAAGGACCTAGTAACCCACTCCCAAAAAACAATCAGCCATTGAAAACTCTCTGAATAGCTGAGAAGCACTGGCGATAGTGTTTCCCCTGCTGTATATGGGGTCGCTATGAGTTGGATACCGACTCAATAGCACCTAACAACAACAACTATATATATATATATACATATACATATATATATATACATATATATATATATATATATATATATATACATATACATATATGTATGTGTATATATATATGGCCTGCAGCCATAGCCCTGTGGCATCCGATCCCATCAGATCTCGGAAGCTAAGCAGGGTCAGGCCTGGTTAGTACCTGGATGGGAGACCATCTGGGAACACCAGAAGCTGTAGGCTTGGGAGAAGGACTTGGCAATCCCCTCCCAAAAGTCAATCTGCCATTGAAAACCCTATGAACAGCAGAGAAGCACTGACAATAGTGCTTCCCCTGAGCTACAGAGGGTCGCTATGAGTCGGATACCGACTCCACGGCACCTAACAACAACAACAAATATACATATATATATATATATATATATATATATATATATATATATATATGTATATATACACACATATATGTGTGTGTGCCCTCCATGAGCTTTGGTTGATGGGTTACATAAACATGCAGATATTTATCCATCTGTGGATATATATATATATATATATATATATATATATACACTTTTGGGAGAAGGACCTGGCAACTCACTCCCAAAAATCAATCCGCCATTGAAAACCCTATGAACAGCAGAGAAGCACTGACAATAGTGCTTCCCCTGTTGTATATGGGGTCGCTATGAGTCAGACTTGATGGCACCTAACAACAAAGAACTTCTTCCTGAGCATTTTTAGTATAAAAGCAAAGACATATACCAATAAAAACCAGTTTCCACGACTCCTGACCTACAAAGAATATTTGCATGTGTTTCTTCACTTCCCAGAAGTTATAACCCTCTAAAAGAGGTGTCGATAAAGTCTCACCTCTAGAAATTCTGAAAAGCCCCAAGATCACAGGAATAATAGAGTAGATAGACCTCCTCCCATTACCTGAAGGAGGCATTGAGTTCAGATGGTTTCTCGGGGTATTTAAACTGTCCCACAGCATGGAAAAAGGGAAACTTCCAATTACCTATGAAGCTAATTGTTGTTGTTAGGTGCCATTGAGTTGGGTCCGACTCATAGCGACCCTATGTATAGCGAAACAAAATACTGCCTGATTCTGTGCCTGGTAGAAGACCTTTTTTTTTGTGGTAAGCCCATTGTTGCAGACAGTGTGTCAATCCATCTAGTGGAGGGTTTTCCTTTTTTGTTGACCTGCCACTCTCCCAAACACGATGTCCTTCTCCAGGGGTTGGTCCCTCCTGACTACATGTCCAAAATAGGTAAGACGCAGTCTAGCCATCCTTGCTTCCAAGGAGGACTCTGGTTGCAGTTCTTCTAGTGCAGATCTGTTGGTTCTTTTGGCAGTCCATGGTGTATTCAATATTGTTCTCCAGCACCACAATTCAAACATCAATTCTTGTGTCTCCCTTGCCCAACGTCCAGCTTTCACAACCACACGATGTGAGAAGACAACAGTAGTGACAATCACAATGAAGTCAGATGGCCTCTGGCTTAGGACAGTTTGACTTGTGCTTTTTTGACATTAGGTTGGTGCAAAAGCAAAATGCAAATACATGGTGCAAATAGGTAAATGTTTATGGAACTATGCAAATGAATATGCAAATACTTGAGTTCTGCATTTTGCTCCTTCCCTGGGCTGGTGATACGGGAGAGTATGAGGCTCTCTTGCAAGGCTTGGCAACAACATCAAGCCACAGCATCCCATGAGCCACAGGGTCGCCAGGGGGAGCAGCCAGCGCTGCACATGCCTGGTTGCTCAGGTAGGATGGCTGGCAGGTCAGCAGATTAACTGCATTTTCAATTTTTGATAGTTTCCATTTCTGATGGGGTTACCGGAATGTCCCCCATTGCAAGTCCAGGAGCGTCTGCATTACTACGGCAGCAGTGGTGGCTGTCATAGACACAGTGTCACCAGAGTTTCGATGCAAAAGCGCCAGCTCCAGAAGTCCCTGAAGACTAAGCTCGGCCCCCTGTCCCGAATGTGCCCATGAAAGAGCCGAGTCGTAGTGAAGGAGAAAGGAGGCTTCCTCAGTGCCCACCTCGGGAAGAGGAACAGGCGGAGCCATCCAGGGACCCCCAGTCCGTCTTCAGGAGGCCGACAGGGGCTTTAGGTTCAAACAGAGGAAGCTCTGGGTGGGTGGGGGGAGACCAGAGATATGTACATTAAAGCTGGGATTTAGCTCAGCTGGTAGAGCGCCGCTCTGCAGTCTCTGAGGTCCCGAGTTCGATTCCCAGCACTGCAAAAATGGAAGAAGGACGTGGCAACCCACTCCCGAGGCAATCCCGAAACAATCAGCCATTGAAAACCCTATGAGGGTCGCTGTGAGTCAGACAAGAGGTGTGCACAGTTAACTCTTAGCTGGAGTCAAAACAGACCCTCAGGGGGCGCCAGACGTGGGACACTGTAGCGCTTATTGAATCGTGGGCGCATGCATCATGGGGTTAAGTGTGACCCCCCCCGAAAGCATGATACCAGCTAAGAATTAAGCGGTTCGGGTCAAGGTGTGGCCTGGGTGACCTGTGCCAGCTCTGTTTCTGCACGGGGGCCCCAAGTTTTTATCACTGTCACCGTGGTCACTGCCTGAGGGGTCCTTTCAGTCCCTGGTCGAAAAGACGTCCACCTGTCAATGTTCTGGGAATCCAAGGTAACTGTAGGCATAGGACAACGACAGAGAAGCATCAGATGCCCCTTAAGGGTCTGGAAGAGGCCACTCGTGGGCCCCAGGTTGGAGGCCGTGCTTTCCAGCAAAAGCCGTTTGGAATTGGCTGCTGGAATGGCAGCTTCATGCCGCGGTTCTCAAGCATCTCTGGTGCGTTTGATCACGTGTTGATCTCAACGGTCAGAAAGAGCAGAGGTGTGCCGTCCTTCCCGGGCCAGGACAGTCAGCAGTAGGGAGCTTAGGCATCAGGTGTCGTACTGAACCCAGTGGGGTCTGTGAGCAGGGCCGACCTTACATAAAAGAGAGTCAAGGAGCCAGGCGCGGTGGCGCACGCCTGTCATCCCAGCGGCTTGGGAGGCGGAGGTGGGAGGATCGCAAGTTGGAGACCAGAGGCAGTCTGCGTAACTTAGCGAGACCCTGTCTCAAAAAGCAAAAAAATGGGCTGGGGGCGCAGCTCAGTGGTCCAGCACTTGGCGCGAGGCCCTGGGTTCAACCCCAGTACCCCCAAAAAATGAATAAATAAAATTTAAAAAGAGAGTCAAGGAGCAGGAGGATCGCAAGTTCGAGACCAGACGCAGTCTGCGTAATTTAGCGAAACCCTGTCTCAAAAAGAAAAAAAATTGGGCCGGGGCGCAGCTCAGTGGTCCAGCACTTGCAGAGCATGCAGGCGCGAGGCCCTGGGTTCAACCCCCAGTACCCGCCCCCCAAAAAAGAGAGTCAAGGAAAGAGCACGGAATGGGAGGCGGAAGGTTGAAATCTGAGCCTCACCTGCCCACCCCATGCAGCTCTGCGTCCCCCAGCGGCACAACTCCAGGAAATGCCATTGACATAAAGTGGCAGCGCTCCCTCTGCTTGCCCAGGGTGGTGGCCCCGCTCAGCTCCTCCCCCACCCGAGCTGCTCTCAGAGTCCTGGGGAGCTCCGAGCAGGTGCCTGCCCCATGTCTCCCTAGGCAGAGAAGCGCCAGGTGCCCGCGGCTCTAAGTCCGCCACACCTGCGGCTCCCCGGGAGGTCCTAGGGATGGAGGATCTGTCGCAAGTCACTGGGACAGGCCAAGCCCTGGCTGCCGAAGCCAAACGCTCTCATCGCTGTGGAACGCACTGGCCTGGGGACAGACAGGGACTGGAGCCAGGCACCGAGCAGTATCAGCTCGGCCCTGGTAAATGTTCTCTCCCAAGCCATGCCCCAGCAGAGCGGCCACGGCCAGCTGGGTCCGCTTTGCAGTGGGATGGAAACGGATCCCCACCCCGCCTCTGTGAGACTGCATCCAGCCTCAGCCAACCTCGGGAGAGGAAGTCAAGGGCCTCGGCTGATCAGCCAGGCTCCCCAAACTTCCTCCATGCTGCAGGAGCTGACCTGGCTCTGGAACTGGCACCAAATCCCCCCCAAGATTCGGTAGCCTTGGCGTTGGGGTGGAGGGAAGCCTTCAAATGGCTGCATATGAAACGGCAGCCGCTGTTCTTCTTACTAAATCACGAGACAAGGTCTCCCGGAAAGAAGGATGCGCCTCCAGGTCCACTTGGCCTCCCGTCTGAAGGTCGGGCCACTTGGAGATCGGAGCTCCATCAAGGGCTCAAGAGCAACAAGCAAGAAGCCTCGGGGACACGTGCCCTCCTCCACGGCTCTGTCCCAAATCCTCCCCACGCCACAGGACCCACTGGCCCAGGCCATCATCCTGGGATCCCCAGGCACAGACATGCATGTTGTTCACTGAGTGGTCTCCTGGGAAAGCAGCATGGACATTAAGCCTTTGACTACCACCAGAAGCGAATGCGCGTGAATTCGACAGAAACTCAAGAAAGTGGAGGAAAAAGGAATTTTGCAAACTTATATCGTGCATTCCAGGCTGGGATTTAGCTCAGTTGGTAGAGCGCCACGCTGCAGTCTCTGAGGTCCCGAGTTTGATTCCCAACACCGCAAAAATGGGAGAAGGACCTGGCAATCCACTCCCACGGCAATCCCGAAACAGCCATTGAAAACCCTATGAGGGTCGCTATGAGTCGGACACCGACTCGAGGGCACCTAACAACAACAACATCATGCATTCTGATTATTTTGCTAATCATGTCTCTGTTTTGCTCATCATGAAGAGTTTGTGGAAGTGAAGTTCTTATGGTCATATATTTTGATCTGAAATTGGTAGTCCAAGGACTGAGCTTGCTCCTTTCTGAGGACAACCCTGTTGGGAGAGGTGGCCACCAAGCTGCCAGGACTTAGCTGGTCCCCATCCTGTGCTGGCACCTGCTTGGTCTGAAGACCCCCAAGTTGGGCCTGGGGGTTGGTGGTGGGGACTCGGAGGTGCCTGGCAGCCCCTGTAGCTTGGCTGAATTGAAGACATAACTTAAGGAAGTTCAAGATCGGAAGTTCAAGCTCAAGATTCTCCCGCAGGCCTGCCCACTGGTGTGCCCAGTGGGCAGCGTGGAGGAGGAGGCAACAATGAGAGAAAAAGGGTCTGGAGCCAGGTGCAGTGGCGCACACCTGTGATCCCAGTAACGCAGGAGGCCGAGGCAGGAGGATCGCAGGTTTGAGGCCAGAGGCAGCCTGTGTAACTTAGCGGGACCTTGTCTCAAGATAAAAAATTTAAAAATGGGCCTGGGGTGCATCTCGGAGGAACAGTACTTGCAAAGTGTGGGAAGGGCTCTGGGTTCAACCCCCAGGTACCCCAAAAAGAAAAAAAAGAGTCTGGAAGGAAGGAGGGGCGGGTCCTCTCTGACGTGTCCTCCCTGGCTCTCCTAGTCCTATGCCCAGGCATTGTTGAGCCTGGCCATTCTTTCGGGCTCTGGTGTCCTGGTCACAAAGGCATCCCCACCCCAACCTAGCAGTTCTCAGGTAGTGCAGGAAAGGGGAGGGTGGAGGCCCCAGTTTCAGACATAACTTCCCTTCCTGGCCTTAGGGTTAAAATATGGGCACAGATGTGGCAATTCACATGACTGCCTGATGACAGAATAAAAGACAAATATTGAGGTTCAGAGAGGCTAAGCAACTTGTCTGCAGTGACACAGCCTCTAGTCACTGGGCGTTTTCCTCATCTCCCAGGGTTCACCCCCAGTGCTAGGTACCCTTGGTCAGAAGGGCACTCAGAATGAACAAACATTAGCCAACGCAGCGCTCTGATGTTTCCCGGGCTCATTAAAGCCCCGACATGTGTTTTAAATTTCCCTTTCAGGACCCCTGGAGAAGACTTGCTAAATCAACCCGCACACAGCAGCTGTGGACACAGGTCATTTCTTAGTGGCCTCGCTCAGTGCGTCTCTAGGTCCGATCGATCCTCTGGGCCTCTGTGGCCGAGCCTGGAGAGGCCGACCCCTATGCCCAGCCCCAACAGGCACTGACAATTTTCTGTGTGCCCAATTCTGCACGTAGTAAAATCCCAGAGGCCAAGTCCAAAGACCAATTTTGAGAATGCTTTGGCCTTATCTCTGGCGAAATGAGTAACTTCTCAAAAAGGCCAAAAGAAACTTTTTTTTTTTTTTTTTTTTTTTTTGCCGTACTGGGGGTTGAAGCCAAGGCCTCACGCTTGCATGCTTTGCAAGTGCTGGACCACTGAGCTGTGCCCCCAGCCCATTTTTTTTTTACTTTTTGAGACAGGGTTTTACTAAGTTATGCAGACTGCCTCTGGTCTCGAACTTGCGATCCTCTTGCCTCCACCTCCTGAGCCGCTGGGATTACAGGTGTGCGCCACCGTGCCAGGCCAAGAGAAACATTTATTTAGAGGCAAAGATCCCGGCACTGGCAGAGACAGGTTGCTGTCTTTGCGAGGAGGCTGCCTTTGGGAGGGTCAGTCCTGCTGGCTCTCATTGCCCCAGTTAAGAGGATCTGTTCACAGGGGTTGGGTAGGTAGGGGACGGTTGTTGTTGTTGTTGTTAGGTGCCGTCGAGTCGGTATCCGACTCATAGCGACCCTCTGTCCAACAGGGGAAACACTATTGTCAGTGCTTCTCTGCTGTTCATAGGGTTTTCAATGGCAGATTGATTTTTGGGAGGGGTTGCCAGGTCCTTCTCCCAAGCCTACAGCTTCTGGTGTTCCCAGGCGGTCTCCCATCCAGGTACTAACCAGGCCTGACCCTGCTTAGCTTCTGAGACCTGATGGGATCGGATGCCATAGGGCTATGGCTGCAGGCGTAGGGGACGGGGGGAGCCAGAAATTCCCCTAGCCCCTGCATTTCTGTTGCCAAAGATGGCCACTGTATGGACGAGCGTTATTAGGATGACCCACCTTGCTAATCCAGCTAAATAAAACACCCTGGTTTTCAGAAATCCTTTTGAATTTCCCAGTGAGAACTTGGTGTTCCAGCCACAGTCGAGATTTAAGCACCAACAGCCAGCAGCTGAAAGTGATGATTCATTCAAGGGCATATTTATTGATTATGAAATAGATTGTAGACCTCTGTCGATATAAAACTCAGGCTATTCCCCGTTCAGAATCCAGTAACGAAGACAACTCAGTCCTGCGCGGCAGCCTGTTCTGGTCTGCGCCCACAGTGTTGTTGACGTTGGTGTGAGGGATGACAAGTCCTTTCCCAGGAGCACTGTCAGCCTGCTGTCTATGTGGGGGGGTTCTCTGGCTGCCTTGCCTTCTGCCTGCACATGTGGCTCCCCATTTAAATGGGCAGCGCCTTTCTTCTGCAAGATTTAGTAGGGCCAGTGAGTACCTAAGAAGGCTATTGCAAAAACATCCACTAAGTGAATTAGGGAGAGGCCATATTCCAAATAGACAATGTTCTGCCAACAAGTTATAACAGATTCAGAGGAGTGACATTAGAGTCTCGGTCTTCAGGACACAGCCTGCAGCCTGCCTTCTTTCCAGCTGTTTGTGGGAGCATCTTGGCCACACAGATGTGGCAGGATGGGGAATCAGACTGATACAGCCACGGAGCACTGTGCCATTTGTGAAGGGAGTAACTAGCCTGGAATTACCCACTTCTTTGTGTCCAGCAGAACCTGGATAATTGTGAGACACTCAACAATACTATTTACATTTGGGAACTGTCCCAATAATTCGTAGATACTCATCTTTTCTGGAGCAATCATGAGTAATTCTCAGTATCTCTGTGGAACTGAGACAGAAAACTTGGCTCTACCCATGAAAGGATTAGTCACCTGCATAAATAAGGATGCGAAAGGCTTGAGGAAATAGATTCCGTGCGACTCAAGACGGGATTACTACAAACTGAAATGGGCACTGTTGAAATGTACCTATCACGCCATGGCATACACAATAGCAATGTCATGCCATCCACCCACCTCCCCGCTCCCACCAGGATTAGCAACAATGAACAATGGGGAGGGACGAGCCCAACATGACACCATCGATGTCCCCCTTTCCAGTTAACCGACAGGCACGCTGTCATATTTACTCAACTGAGACTCACTCATCCATTCTTCATTCTGACCTCAGTCCCTAATCTCTCCCCACCCCAAGCCCTTCCCCAGCCTCCTCAATCTCTTCTCTGAATCTCTCCTTTACTGGAAGCTGGCTGCTCCCTGCCCTGAGGATCCCACTTCCTTGGGAGAAAGTGAGAGGTGGGTTAGAAGGCAGGAGCGCCCCACCACTTCCTCCCTTACCACTCTCTTCCTCCAACCCTTATTTCACAAAAGACTTGAGCACCAGCTCACTGTCACCCATGCCCATGACCGTCTATCTCAATGGCCAAGCAGGTCCCAACCTCCCCTCCACCCATGGCCTCTTCTCCCCACTCCTCTCCCACAGCCCTACTCTTCCTGCTGCGAATAGTGCCCACATCTGAGGTCTCCATCCCCAACACACCACTCTTCCAGCTCCCTGACTCAGTGTCCCCACTGCTGCAATTCCTCCTCCGTCCTCCGTCCTCCAGCTCACCAGCCTCAGTGCCCTCTCCTCCCTTCTCTGCAGCCCCTCCCCCGTACCTGTGGGTATTACTCCCCCTTGGCTGAACCCCACCTTTGAATGGACCCAACCGTTTCCCCACTGTACATATTCACCAGAGAAAAATCTCCCAACTGGCTCAGCTGGTTTCCCCTCCACCCATTAGAACAAAACTCAAGGGCTCTCAAATCTGCTCAGCATCTGAGCCGGGCGCGGTGGCGCACGCCTGTCACCCCAGCGGCTCAGGAGGCGGAGGCAGGAGGATCGCAAGTTCGAGACCAGACGCAGTCTGTGTAACTTAGTGAGGCCCTGTCTCAAAAAGTACAAGAATGGGCTGAGGGTGCAGCTCAGTGGCCCAGCATTTGCAGAGCACACAAGGGCGAGGCCCTGGGTTCCACCTCCAGTACCGAAAAAAAAAAAAAAAAATCCTGCTCAGCATCTGACCTTGTGCCCTTGGCGCTGATTTTTCTGCTCTCTGATGCAGTTAATTCCATGCCCTCTCCCATCTCCCGACCCATCCCCAGAGATGCCCTCGCCTCCTGTTCCACATGCGAACAAGTGAAGCCCTAGCAGGGGACCTCCCTCAACTCCACCACCACCACCACACCGAGACACATCCAACATGGCCCCCCTCTTGTCATCTCCCACTGTCCTGGGCCACACGGCCACACCTTCCCATCCCCTCATCCTTGCCTGGCAGCCTGCTACCTGGCCTTCCTACCCTTCCAGATCCTTCTCCATGGCCACGACCTCACCTCCAGCCCACTTCTCTCGGCACGCAAACATGCTCGCCAGCTGGGAGGGAGAGTCGAGGCAATGTTATTTAAGCCCCTAGAGCCAGCTGCCCCCATGTGCCTGTCAATTTGTCACGCTGTGGGGGCTTGGAGGTTGCTGTGATGCTGAAAGCTATGCCACCAGAATCTCAGATACCAGCAGGGCCACCTATAATGGACAGGGTTCAGCTCAGCTTCCAGACTCAGACAGACTAGGGAGAAGGACCTGGCAGCCCACTGCCAAATCAATTACCCACCAAACACCCTATGAGCAGCAGAGAAGCACTGTCAAATACAGTGCCAGAAAATGAGCCTCCCAGGCTGGAAGGCATTCACAAAACGACTGGGGAAGAGCTGCCTCCACAAAGTAGAGTCAATCTTAATGACGGGAATGGAGCAAAGGCCCTGGGACCTCTTTTTGCTGATGTAGCACAACTCAAAATGAAAAGAAACACAGTGGCTGCAACAATGGGCTCAAACATAAAAAAACAGCATGCCACGGCTGGGTAGTGCTTCGTTCTGTTTTACACAGGATCGCTGTGAGTCGGTTCCAAGTACACAGCACCTAATAGACCAGGAACAAGCAGACCATCTGGGCAAGATCAGTAGCGTGGCCCAGGCTTTGAGTAACAAATAGGCTTTCTCTGTAGTCAGCCTGTCCTAGGCGGGCGGCCATAGCTGACCCAGAGCCCAAGTGTGTGGAGAAATGGCATGTCTCCCTGGGAGCAAGGAGATGCCAGACAGACAGACAACAGGCCAGAGGCCTGGCAAGGTGCTGCGGAGACTCGGGTGGGAGAAACCCCCAGCTGCTCAGCGTCCTGCTCCGGGGGCCAGGGGCTGCTGGCCAGCTCAGCCCTGTCACTGAGCGCTGGGAAGTCATCGGCTCGGTGCCAAGAGTCACTGGGTCTCCTCGGAAGGGGGAACGAGGTCTCCATCTGATGACAGAGCGCCAGATTGATGGACCGCGAACCAGAGGTTCACGACCTCTGGCCAACACACGCTCCAAGTTTCATTCATTCTTTCCACAAATAGTGATTGATGGTCAGGCCCTGGGCCAAGATGTGAGCTAGAACGAGGCCCTGTGTGTCCCAGGCTCACTGTGTCACCAGAGAGTCACAGGGAACAGAGAGAGCAAGGTTGTAGAATCTGGCAGCAAAACCCTGGTCCTTGTACCCAGTGTATGAAAGAATTTATACCCAACACAAAAGTCGTAATAGAGAGTATAGAATAGGTTTAGTAAAGATTGTACATCTGTGAGGACTAATGACAGGGAAAACCGAGGGCCCTGGAGAAGCTTAGGTAAACCTGGAAAGGAAATAGGAAAACCTGCATTCCCTGCATGGCTTGGCATGAGGAAGGTCCTGTTCCCAGGGGGAGGTAAAGAAGCCAGAGAAGAGGAGAATTAAGCAGGCTTTTAAAGGGAAAACTTACATTAAACAGACAGAGAAGGTAGCGGCACGAGAGAAGGGAGAGGCGCGCGCGTGTTTACTAGAGAAAGAAGAGAAAAGGGCACTGGAGAGGAAGGAAAAAGAAGGAAAAAGTGGATACATGTTTCTCCCAATTTTATTCAAACTACGGTATGCCTGGGGGCTGGGATTTAGCTCAGTAGGTAGAGCGCCGCTCTGCAGTCTCTGAGGTCACAAGTTCGATTCCCAGCACTGCAAACCTGGGAGAAGGACATGGCAATCCACTCCCAAGGTGAGCCCAAAACAGCCAGCCGTTGAAAACCCTATGAAGGTCACTATGAGTCAGACATGACTGGATGGCACCTAACAGCAGCAGGGTGCACCCAGTGTGACATCAACTCTGGGTGCCTGGTGAGACTTGGGCCTAGGGTGTTTGTTTTGCCAAAGGCTTAGTGGCTCAGATGGGGCTGGACCCCATCTGAAAATGTCCTTTCAATGTCCTCAGAGACGCACATGGCTTCTTCGTCATGACAGAAAGACAGGAGCCATTTCCAATCCCCTTTTCCTCCATGTGGCCTGCTGGTGCCTAAGCTAATCTGCCTGACATTGGGAAGACATCTGCCTGGTCCAGAGTTCATGCTGGTGGTCAAGGGCAGGGAGACAGCAAAGAAGACACACAGAGCCACCCGCTCGGCTATGTCTTCCCTGAGAAACCTGGTGGCCTCTCGCCCACGCTTGGCATGTGAGAGGCCGCTGGGTTGCTACTCCTGCCTCTGCCCTGCCTGGCCCATTTCTTGGCATCTGCGCACTTGTTCCTTCAGGGTGCCTGTGGGTTCATCAGTAAAGGAAAAGCTAGGGGTCTGCTGGGTGCGGTGGCGCATGCCTGTGATCCCAGCGACTCAAGAGGCAGAGGCTGGAGGATTATAGTTTTGAGGCCAAGGGCAGCCTGTGTAACTTAGGGAGGCTCTGTCTCAGATAAAAAGTAAAAAATGGGCTGGGGGTGCAGTGCAGTGGTAGAGCACTTGCAAAGCATGCCTGAGGCCCTGGGTTCAACCCCCAAGTACCACACACACACACACAAAGCTGAGGGTCCTACCCTGAGCCCATGGGCAGCATGGGCCCAGGTGCCCCCTCTCCACCAAATCTGGCTCCTCCTCCAGCCTCTTTGCACCTGCCATTCTTATTGCTGCAGAAACCTGATGTTCTGAGCTGGGACCCATCAGGTGCCTACCCGCTGGGACAGACCCGTCACCTGTCACCTAGTGCAGAAAGGAGAACAGAGTGCCACCTGAGAAAGACAGGACGTGACAACCCTTATGTTCTCCTGGATTCCTCTACCTCGGACCTCCTTGCCCATCACGAGTTCCCCACAGAGCCCTCTTCTCTGTGGCCACCATGGGGACAAGGAGGGGCAAGGAGGATGCCACACTGGGGACCTTTCTGTGCACAGCAGCATGGGCCTGGCACCTTGCTAGGAGCAGGTGGGGGCCACCCAGGACCCTAGAGTCAGCCTCAAGAAGGCCCAGGAGGGTTGGATCGGACTTTGCACCAAAGTCTTCTCTCTGGACCCCACCCCGTCCCCCGCTGTGCTGACTGGACACCAGATGGATCTGGAAATCAGAGAAGGACCTCACGAGTCAACTTCACACCGGCCATTCCCTGAGTCACTTGCTCTGGCTTGGACTGATGTGCCATCTGCACGGTGACTCAGGCCCTGACTCCCTTCTTGCTGCCCTTTCGCCTGCCCAGTGACCTCTCTGGCGGGCGGGGTCTTAGGTTGCCCTGAGAGAATCTCAGGCAGCCCAGGGCTGGGCCGGCTGAGGTGAGAACCAGCCAGCCCAGGCCCAGACAGGTGAGGCAGGTGGTAAGTGACAGGTCTTCTGAGGAGAGAGGTGGCAGTTGAGTCACTCGTGAAGAATCCCCTGCTGTTATAAATAGGCCTCTCTGGCCAGAAGGGAAGGGAGTGATAAAGGGCCATTGTGGCAGCAGCTTCCTGTTGGGCTGCTGTTAAGCCCTGAATCAGCCTCTGAGGGAATTCCTGTCTCCAGACAGCGCCAAGTCCCTGGGGAGCCAGAGGCAGCCTTGGGAAGTGCGCTAGGTGTCAGGAGCCTGCCAGGGCTGCACCTACATGAGGCCTTATAATCAATCAGCATGCCAGCCTGCTAGATAAGGCGGCCCATCCCTAATCTCCCCTAGTGTCTGCCAGCTTGTCATGTTGCTGGGGCTTGCATGGTGCTATGATGCTTAAAGCTATGCCACCCACATTTCAGATACCACAAGGGCCACCCATGGAGGACAGGTTTTAGCTGAGCTCCCAGACTAAGACAGACTAGGGAGAAGGACCTGGCAGCCCACTCCTGAAACCATTAGCCATTGGAAACCCTATGAATAGCAGAGAAGCACTGTCAAAGATGGTGCCAGAAAATGAGCCTCCCACGCTAGAAGGCATTCAAGAAACAACTGAGGAAGAGTTGCCTCCTCAAAGTAGAGTCGACCTTCATGAATGGGAAGGGAGTAAAGCTCCTGGGACCTCCTTTTGTTGAGGTGGCATGACTCAAAATGAGAAGAAACATAGTGGCTGCAACAATGCGCTCAAACCTAAAATGATCGTGTGCAAGGCACAGTTCAGGGAGGGTTTTGTTCCACCATACATAGGGTCACTGTGAGTCAGATCCAGCTGGGGAGCACCTAACAACAGCATCCCCAAGCTAGAGGTGGATATGCAGCCTGTCCAACTCCACAGTGGAGTCAGTGCAGGGACCCGAGTCCGTCTAACAGAGAGACCTTCTCCCCTTCAGCCAGCCACAGGGGGCAGGACGGGCCCAAGAACCATTAAACAACCACGCCACAGACTGATGTCCAGGGCTTCCTAACACAGTCCCTCCAACCAAAGACTCCACTGAGATTCTGACACAAGGCCAGCTGTGGGACACGCTGCCTGGGGAACAAAGTGGCTGGAAATCGATTTAAGCAGGAACACATCTGTTGAACCTTTTTCATCTTTATTTCCCTTTAAAACACTAAAGGCCAGAGCTGTGAAAAGTTTCCAGTAGAAACTGACAGGCCTGTTCTCAGCTACGAGGTCATCTCGCTTCCATGTGCCAGTGAGGGTCGGATCTCTATACGTGCAAATGTCCTACAGGCCAGTCCTGAAATTCCCTGGCCCACACAGCCACACCCACTTCAGCTCCTCCCCTGTGCCCTTCAGATGAAGCAAGGCTCAGTCTGGCTGCGTGGGCACCAGGGCCTCAGGGGAGACCAGGCCGTGGTCTTCTTGGGACCCCAGGGCCTCCGGCCCAACAGACAGGATCATGCACATTCCAGAGCTGCATAGGCCAAACAACGTCCAAACCTGGGGATAGCGTCCTGCTGTCGGACGCTCTGGGGTGGCAGGGATGGGGCTGGGCAGCTTCGCTTGCTTTCCCATGCACGGAGGACACAGAGCTAGGGCAGGCCGGGCCCTGTCTATGCCAGCAATCCTGGAGGGCATATGCAGCACCATGAATGCAGACTGGGGATATTTGTTGACACATCTTTACTTTTTACATAGATGCCAAATGATCATCTCCCCTTGTAAAAGCTGCTGCCGGGGGATGCATTTCAAGGAGGCAGGAAAGGAGTCATGCCTGTGGGGGCATCTGTCCATCTAGAAAGGGGTTTCCCATCCGGATGTCTGGGGAAAGTCCAGGGTAGAGCTGACCATGGTGACCATGGTGAGACCACTATGGCTATTTCCACAGATACTCCTTGAAGCGCCTCCCTTTCCCCTAACACTGCAGGATGACATGAGCCCCAAACTTAGCTTCAGGTCTGCCTTTCTACTGGCTATGAAGTATCCCAAAAGGATCATGAGTTGAAGGCTGGGTCCCATGCTAGTAGATACAATCATTCAGGGATGGCTGGATCCTGAGGGCTTGGGCCTGATCGATGTATTAATCTACTCACAGACTTCTAATTTGATGGCATTATTGAGAAGTGGTGAAAAACTTTTAGAGGGGGTGTCTGGTTGCAAGAAGTAGGTCCCTGCAGGCATGCTTTGGGGGACTATATCTTGTCCCAGGCCTCACTGTCTCCCTGGTTGTCTCCGTCCCTCTCTCTCCCTTTCTCTCCCTCCCTCCCCCCTCCTTCCTGGCTGCAGTACCATCATGTCCTTCTACCATGATGTGCTACCTTACCACAGGCCCAGAAACAATAGAGCCAAACCATAACCTCCGAAACCATGAGCCAAAATAAATCTTCCCTTCCTTAAGTTGTTTTTCACAGGTATTTGGCTAGAATGATAAAACACTGATCAATCCCAAATCCAAAAGGTGATTTCCTCAGAATAAGGATGAGTGAGTAACCATCTCTTCCTATGAGGGGGCTCTTCCAAGTGAGGGGGCTGGCATTTAGCTCAGTTGGTAGGCCACCGCTCTGCAGTCTCTGAGGTCCCAAGATCGATTCCCAGCACCACAAAAATGGGAGAAGGACGCGGCAATCCACTCCCATGGCAATCCAAAAACCACCAGTCACCGAAAACCCTATGAGGGCTGCTATGAGTTGGACATGACTCGACAGCACCTAACAATAACAATTCAAGTTGGAGGACTACATGAAAGCTGCTAAGCCACTCTGCGCAGCAAGCGCCCGGACACCGAGCCCCAGCCCCAGCCAAAATGTGAAAAGATTTTGAAAGCTTCCAAAAATATCTTTCAGAGGACAAGAAACTATAGAAAGTGACATAGAAAATTTGAAATAGGACTTCTAGGGATTAAAAAAGAAAAGAATCATCAAAATTTATAATTCAGTCAACAGGGTTTAAAGTGATTAGGAAAAGCTGAAGAAAGAATTTGAGAATGGGAAGCTAGGTCAGTAGAAATCATATAGAATGAAGCACAGAGAGCAAAATATTCCCAAGCAGGAAAGAGTATTTGAAGACAGAGGATGGAGTGGGAAGACCAGTATGAATTGAATCACAGTCAGAGGAGCAGAGAGAAAGAATGGGGCAGAGTTAATACTTGAAGAGTTGAGAGCCAAACATTTTCAGAACTGATGAAAGCTTGGAATATATTCCAGGATATTGTTCTCCACTAAACACATAACAAAATTTGTTCTGCTGACATACACTTGTATTAGTAGGACTTAGGGAATTAAAAAATTTTATTAAACGAGGATCACCCCACCCCGCCCCACCAGAGTTAAATCCAATGTCAGGATGATAAAACATTGCAAAATCGGCCCCCAGTCTGGATGGGAAAGCATGGCTGAGAGCCCAGCTGACATGCAGGAAAGGAAGTTCTTCAGAAATAATGATCTTAGGATGGGATTCTTTTGGATTCTCCCCCCAAGGGTCGTGAAGCTTCATTTTTTTTAAAAAACCCAGCATTTTGGTGCAAAAGCGTAACTTCCTCCCAGGATAAGAAAATCCCCCGAGAGCTGACATCAACAAGCTAGGCCAAGGCGCCAGAAAAACTTCACATCCTATGTTTTGTCGTGAGTTACCGTCATTGTTCTGGGAATTTTCTCAGCGGCTGGCTTTTTTCCTTATAAACAAAGCTACACATCATTCTTGAAGCTGTCCGATAACTGGAATGCAAGCGGTTGCGGCATCTTTTCCAGGCCGAAGATGGGCGCAAAGATGGGTGCCGTGTGCATTCTCCAGTGGGGCTGTCTCTGCTGGGGGACGTGGATGGAGACACCCATCCGCTCAGCCCTCTCCAGACTGGCCCCAGATGGGGCACACAATGGATCTCGGAGGACTTCCTCTTGCACCCCACAAGCCTGTACTCTGCCTAAAGATGTCACAGCCCAGGGGCCTAAAGTGTTTGCGAGCTTATGAGTGGGAGATTAATCTTGAAATGCCTGGCTCAAGTACCCCTCACGGGTACAGCGTGTTCCTTGTTTGCAAATTAATCCTGTGATGCAGTTTACAAGATAGTGTGGTAACCTCTTGGATGAAGGGATGTGGGCTCAGAGACAGCTGAAATAAACTGGGTACAGAAAGAAAACAAATAAGGGCTGGCAAGCCTCGCACCCCTGTTTTTTATAGTTTCTCTGCTCCCTCCCTCCATGCCTTCCTTCTTGTTAGTAATGTCAGGATGGTAGATCTTTTCACATACAATCTCAATTCCCCGATGCTACGATTTGGATCCCCCACGTGGCTGTCAGCTAGTCGTGTTGTGGGGGCTTGTGTGTTGCTGTGACGCTGAAAGCTATGCCACTGGTATCTCAGATACCAGCAGGGCCACCCACGGTGTGGACAGGTTTCAGCTGAGCTTCCAGACTAAGACAGATTAGGGAGAAGGACCCGGCAGCCCACTCCCGAAAAACAATCAACCACTGAAAACCCTATGAATAGCAGAGAAGCACTGACAATAGTGTTTGTCTGTTGTGCATAGGGTTGCTATGAGTCGGACACCCACTTGATAGCACCTAACAACAACAACAACAACAACAACAACAACGTAGACATGATAATAACACCTACCTTAGAAGGTTCTGTAGGGTAAAGTGTGCAGAATCACTGCGCACATGGTAGGAACGCCATTAAAGCCATAATATTTTTAGCTGGGTGCCAATGGTACACGCTTGTAATCCCAGCTACTAAGGAGGCTAAGGCAGGAGGACGGCAAGTGTAAGGAAAGAGGCAACCTGAGCAAATTAGGGAGACCCTGTTTCAAAATAAAAACTAAAAAAGGGGCTGCAGGTGTGGCTCAGTGGTGCAGCACTTGCGTAGCATGTGCCAGGCCCTGGGCTCACAACCTCCCTCCCTAGGAGCTGGAGAAACCCAGGATTCAGTGAGGAGAAACGTGTGTTCTTCTCTAACCATGTCCTGTCAATATAAGTAAGCGCGTCCCTAACAGGGGTCAGCTGGAAGCTTCCTGCAGGCACTCTGCTCCAGCCTTTACAACTCAGAGATGCAAAAGCCTTCACAAGCCAGAAAATAATGAGAGCTCAAAATGTATTAGTTTATTTCTGTAAGACTCTCCACTGAGGAGAAAAAGAAATCGCAGTAAAACAAACATCAACGATATACAAAAAAAAAAAAAAAAAAAGGCTAGTACCAACCACCACCACAAAGCAAAATGGTCCATGTCATTGCCACCAGCAGAGAGAAAACACTTGGGATTGTGGCCTGGAGGCTGTCAAATCCTGAAGGAACCATCCAACCAAAAATTCAATTCTGGAGAGGATCGCTGTTTTCCAAGGCAGAGAACACACACACACTCATGGCGTACTGTCATCGATGAAGCAACTGGAAACATTTCTCTGGTGCAATCTCTGGATTCACTCAAGTGAATTAGATTACTTCATTAGCTGATTATCCAGCACCTTGGGCCCTGCTCGAACATTCTGGTGAAATGACGTTTGCAAGACGGGTAAAGCATTCAAATCTCACATCAGGACAGGAACCGGTATTTCAAGTCCTCTTTGGAAATGCGATAGAGAGCAGAGTATTTTGTAAAAATCTATAAAAATCCACAAAACAACGTGGAAAGGGGGCAGGGCGCAGTGCGCCCTGGGGAGGTTACGTGTATCTGTATGTCATGGTGCTGGCCACTTTCCCAAATTTGAGAGGCACCTCGGGGCATTTGGAACAAAAGGCACTTGGCTAGAGAAAGTGGTAACAAGGAAGAATTTTGGCCCGGGAATTACAAGGAAAGTAACAATAATGTTAATCAAGTGACTAGAATTGGCTCTCCCAGGCTGTCTCTGCAACAATGGGCAGAGAATGTCTCTCTGGCTTTAGTTGCAATTGACCAAAATCTGTCTTCCCCAGAATTCATTAACCTCTTGATCGACATGCTCTTAAAATTTGGGAGGTGTGAGAACACCATGAAGCTATACACCCGCTCCACTGGAAAGTCCGGCTGGCACACAATTCACAATGAATTTGGAAGGACCCGAAGCCAAGCCATAGACCCTGGCTTGGAATCCCTGTGTTAAAGCGGGCTCCACCCGGGACATGTGACTTACTTAAGTGCAGATATGGATCCATTTCCCAATACCTCCAATGTCAGGGCTCCTAACATCTGGGGGCTGATGGGAACACTCTAATCACAAGACAAGGACCCCTTAGAAGCTCTTGAGTTTGCCCTGGGAATGTACGACACTTACTGGTTATTGTGGAGACGTCCATTCAACCTACGCAGAGCCACTCCACCCAAGGATTTTCAGGGATTTAAAATACACTGACTGCTGGGTGCCGTGGCACGTGCCTGCAATCCCAGCGACCTGGGAGGCAGAGGCAGGAGGATCTCGGGAGACCCTGTCTCAATTTAAAAGAATAAAAAAGGAGCATAGGGCGTGGCTCAGTGGCAAAGCGCTTGCAAAGTATGCACAAGGCCCCGAGGTCAGCCCCCAAGTACTGCAAAATAAAATAAAATAAAATAAAATAAAATACATCTACTGACATGACCAGATAGGCAGGTAGGTAAAAGCCGAGACAACCTGGTAGCACTCAAATTAGGGATGGTATAGGTTCCACTCTGTAACTAGGCCGTGTGTGTGTGTGTGTGTGTGTGTGTGTGTGTGTGTGTGTGTGTGTACCTGCATGCATATTTGGGACCCGTGGGCAATCTCAGTGCTTTGGTTGGGTTAATCTAGGCTCACCTAGATTAACCAGATAAACCTAATGGAATTGTGGGAAATAACCAACAAAAGAAACGATTCCATGAACTGGCCCAGAAAAGCTCCGAATCCCCTGTCCCCACAGCCCATCAGCTCTGAGCCCTGCCACAGCCCTGCCTAAAAGTCAGGGAAATGGAGTTCTCGCGTGATCCAAGAGAGCCAACGACTGGATGCACCGAGCTTGGGGCGCTCTCTTCCACACACCATGCACACACGTCTGAGACCCTGACAAGCGATAATCAGACTGGAGTTTCTCCTTGGGTGCTGGGCCCACGGACCCAGGAATAAATGCACAGATGGCAAAGGCAAGCGAGAGCAGGGACGAGTCTGTTAAGAGGATACACAAACCCTCCCTGTAAACCGAGGGCGTCCTGAGTGGGTAGCCCAGGGGGGCTGGTGTCTCGGGGTTCTTATGGTCTCCTCTGGGCGGCACTTTTCGAGCTGGCTTTAGTAGATTGGTCCTCGGTGAGGGGGCACGTGCATGTCGGCCCAATCAAGTTAGAGGACAGTTCTGTCTGCTGTTTCTACCTAGAGGTCGATTAGCCGGCCAGGTCATGGGACTTGTTTTTCTTACAAAAATGGGACTTGATCTGGTGCCTGTTGATCAGGTCACTACCTGTTTCCTTTGGAGAGGGACTTTGGAGAATCAAACTCATGTGGTCTGACACTTAGGTGACCTAACTGGTTGCTTGGTGACTGCCTTGCCTCCGTGGTTCCCCATATCCAGGCTCCAGTTCACCGAACTTGCCTGAAATGCACCAACTCCTATCCACAGGCTGAGAGGGCTGGGGTTTCACTCAGTGGATAGAGCGCTGCTCTGCACTCTCTGGACCCGGGTTCAATCCCTGTTGTTGTTGGGTGCCGTTGAGTCATGTCAGATTCATAGCGATCCTCATAGGGTTTTCAATGGCGGATTGTTTCGGGATTGCCTTGGGAATGGACTGTCACATCCTTCTCCCATTTTGTGGTGCTGGAAATCGAACTTGGGACCTCAGAGACTGCAGAGTGGCGCTCTACCAACGGAGCTAAATCCCAGCCCTCCCAACACCACAAAAACAGGAGAAGGACGTGGCAGTCCACTCCCAAAGCAATCCCGAAACAATCAGCCGTTGAAAACCCTATGAGGGTTGCTATGAGTCAGACCCCACTCAGTGGCACCTAACAACAACGATCAATATGTTGAAGGTCACTGATCTAGAAAGGGCACGGCCAAGACTCCATCAGGGGTCGGTGGTGCTCCGTGTGTAGCCCAAATCACAGTCTGAACAGGGGAGAGGCTACACAGAGAAAGGTAGAAACGAAGTTCATTCCTGCTCTGCCCAGTGAACTTTGGATCGGCAGGCGCTGCCCGGGGGCCGAGGGACCGTCTCCTCTGGTGGACTCTGGGGTCTGCGGCCCACCCCTCCACTGGAGGAGGCACGTTAACAACAGCCCCTTGCCCCAGGTTACCAATGTCTTGGAACAGAAGCAGGTGGGTTTTCCTCTGACCTCTGGCTTGGGGACGCGCCGTCTGCCTCCTGGACCACCCTGTGCTGGTTTCTGTAGCTTTGGTGTCCCTGAGCCACACAGAGGGTTTCTTCCTGCTGTCCCAAGCTACTGTGGCTGCAGGTCCCCTCCGCCTCCCTGCAGCCCCTGAGGAGGAGTCAGAAGGGCAGGGAGGCCACGTGGAGGCTAGGAAGGGAGGCCCCAGCGTCTCCGTCAACGTCCAGCTGTGGTGGTTTTAGACACAGCTCATGAGCTTCTATGCAGACGAGCGCCCTCAGCTGGGTGATGCTGGGGGACTGGAGATCGGGCTGGCTGGGGCCGGGCCTACGTAGCCCAAGCCTCACACTCTGAGCCCAAGAGCAGAACAGGGCCTGTTCCTGGGGGCCGCTGTTTTCACCTTCACAGGGGAGAACTTGAGGCCCACACCAATGGTTGGGCTAGACCCAGACCCCGAGAGAGACCCTGCAGTGTCAGCTCAGGCGGCTCAGAGCCAGCCTCTGCCCCTCCGCTGGTGTGTTTGCTGCTTCTGCCCTCTCTCAGGTTCCGGGTCTGTTTAAATGATTTTGTTGTAGTTGTTAGGTGCTGATGAGTCAGGTCTGACTCATAGCAACTCTGTGAACAACAGAATGAAGCACTCCCTGAAACGGTGAGGCATATATTTTTTTATGTTTAAGCTCATTGTTGCAGCCACTGTGTCAATCAACCTAGTTGAGGGTTTTCCTTTTTTTTCACTGACCTGCCACTCTCCCAAATACGATGTCCTCCAGGGATTGGTCCCTCCTGACTACATGTCCAAAATACGTAAGAGGCAATCTAGCCATCCTTGCTTCCAAGGAGCACTCTGGTTGCACTTCTTCTAGGACAGATCTGTTGGTTCTTTTGGCAATCCATGGTATATTCAATATTGGTCTCCTGCACCATAATTCAAAAGCATCAGTTCTTCTCCTGTCTCCCTTATGCAACATCCAGCTTTCACAAGCGTATGCTGCAACTGAAGTGGGCATGTTTACTTTAGAGGACCCCGAGCCTCTTGCTGTCCCAGAGGCTGCCCCTATTCCCCCAATAGTCCCTCCCTCTCCTATATTCCCTCCCTCACTGCCGATGTGACCTCCGCCCTCAAAATCCTGCTTGGCAGAGTCATTTAGCCCTGGCAGATACTTACAGGAAGTCTTGGCATGGGGGAAACGCTAAAAGTTTCTGGCGGTCGCAAGGCCGCCTTCTTCCCTGGGCGGCTGTCTCACCTACTTTTCCTGGAGCTTCCTCTTCCTGGTCCTGGAATCCAGGACTGAGTGGTGCAAATCTCCCGGTCTGCTGCTTCCTGTGAGGCCATCTCCAGCCGGCCACACGCATGCGAAGGTCCCCGAGACGGTTTCCGGTTTGTTCTTTCGGCGTCTCCCTTTCCATCACCCTTTCTGTCCAACTGGGGGCTTCTGAATACAGGAAAGCAGCAACTTCTCATCTTTGGCTCCCTGGTCCAGCGGAAAGTTCACTCCATTCCTCGTGAATCAAGAGACTTCACCCTGGGAATCTCTGCGAAGCTCTCCCTCCGTCCATCGCAGCCTTGCCAAATGGTGCCAGAGCCCATGTTGGCCTGCTTAACTATCATTATTACATTTGCCTCCCACTCAGACTTCTGGCCTTACATATTATATTATTTTTGGCTGAATGTGTGTGTGTGTGGGGGTGTTATAGAGGGCCAAAAAAAAAAAAAATCCACATTTATTCATATTGACTACCACATTGTGTACTTAAACTTGAATTTTTTTTCTCCCAAGGACAAATATCTAAGAGCCCGCCACAGCACTAGCAAATATTATTTATTTATTTATTTATTTATTTATTTGTGGTTCCTGGGGGTTGGATTCAGGGCCTTGCACAGATTCTGCAAGCACTCCACCACTGAGCTGCACCCCAAGCCCCTTCTTTATTTTTTAAATGGAGACAGGGTCTTGCTCAGTTCCTCAGGCTGCCTCTGGCCTCAAGCTCTGCGATCCTCCTGCCTCAGCCTCCTGAGTTGCTGATATGCTGTGCTGCCGAGGGCAAATCTGCACTCACTGCAGAAGGAGCCTGGCCTTTCCCGCCCTCGGCTCTTGCAGCTGCTAAACAGGAAATGGAGGCCAACCCCACGGGGCAACTGATAGACTTGCAAAGGATCAGACACCTCCGGGACCTGGCCTGTGATGGAGGCTCAGGGACATTAGCTCCCTGCCTTCCTCCTTCCCCAGGAGGAAACTCAGATGCAAATCCATCCGATTGAAAAACACCTAGAGGAGTAAAGAGTGAAAATCCCCCTGTGGCCTCCAGGTGGCCAAGCCAGACAGGGCACGGTCACTTCCGGCTATAGCCTTCCTGGCTGGGGAATGCGTTCCGCAGGCTTCCCAGGACTCTAGCGAGGGGACCAGTCCAGGTGAGGCAGTGACAGGTCAGGATGGCCACCACCGGTCCATCAAGAGTAGAGCCCCTGAAGGAGCCACAAGTGGCCTGTGGAGTGCCTACAGGATCCGGCTCCACCACAGCCAGGACCACCTCATGGGGGAAGGAAGCTGTTCTGAGGGCACTTTAAAACGCCCCCTCCTGGCCGGGCACGGAGGTGCACGCCTATCATCCCAGTGACTCGGGAGGCCGAGGCAGGAGGAACGCAGGTTCGAGGCCAGAGGCAGCCTGGGTAACTTAGTGAGACCTGGTCCCAGTTTAAAAATAAAAATTAAAAGGGGGCTGGAGGTGCAGCCCCATGGCAGACCACTTGCAAAGTATGCACAAGCCCCTGGGTTCAGCACCCCAGAGCTGAAAAAAATAAAATAAAATAACCCTCCCCTATCTCCAATGCAGATATAGCACACTTCTGGCTAATCTCTTATCTATGCGGATGCAATCCAGGGCTTCGCTTTGGAAAGTCCACAGCGACTTTGCAGACAGCTGTCTGGCAAGGAGATGTCACAAGGGGCCTATCCCTGAACTGGTTCCAGCTCTCCCGTTCTCTAAGGACCTCCAGACTTCTTTCCGTCCCTGGGCAGCCTGACTGGGGTGTCCTAGGAAGGGTACCTCAGGTTTTGCGTCCCGCAGGAGCAACCACTGGAATCCAGAAATGGAAACTTACCTGTCTTTGGTCTTCTCTCCAAGGCTCTGACCTTTGTTGATATGCTTCCTGGACCACACAGCTCCTGAATGCCGCCTTCAGCAAGTTGACGACCAGTGTGCGTCACCACAGCCTGTGGAAGTGGCTTAGACACTTTATATTCCAGAAAGAAATCAGTAAGGAAAAGCCAAGAGAGGAGGAAGCCATTCCCGCGCTACGCCTAGCACCTAGAGAGGCGCCTGGCACATGGAAGACACAAAATACATCTTAATCTGAAGAAAAACTGAACGTAGAATGTGATTTTGCCATCAGTAAGAATTCGACATGTCTAAAAATGGTAATCTGAAAGGCTCTCTGTGGGTAGAGATAAGCGAGTGGCAGGGAGATTTGTCTTTTCTTTGCAGGGCTTAGAGGTTGAACCCAGGGCCTTGTGCATACTTTGCAAGTGCTCTACCAGTGAGCTGCACCTCCAGACCATTTTTAACTTTTTAAAAATTTTTTTCTTTTTTTGCAGTATGGGGGGTTGAACCCACGGTCTCCCACTTGCATGCTCTGCAAGTGCTGGATCACTAGCTACACTCTCAGCCCATATTTTTGCTTTTTCAGACAGGGTCTAAGTTACGCAGACACGTCTGGCCTCGAACTTGCGATCCTCCTGCCTCTGCCTCCCAAGCCGCTGGGATTACAGGCGTGTGCCACTGTGCCCGGCAACATTTTTAAAATTTTGAGACAGGACCTCACTAAGTTACACAGGCTGTCTCTGGCCTTGAACCTGTGATGCTCCTGCCTCTGCCTCCTGAGTCACTGGGATTACAGGCATGAGCCAGTGTGCAGGCATAAGAGGTCATTTTTATAAAACTAAATGTGAACAAAGACAGATGCACAGAGAAAGAGCTGGAAGATCCACACTAAATGGATTACACTGGGAGTAAAGATGAGGGCATTTTTAGTTCTTCCTGAGAATATATGTTCATTGATTATGGTTTAGGAGTATAGGCTCATTTTGAAATAAAACGGACTTTTCCAAAGAGGCATACAATTGCAATGCGCACCAGAAGTGGTGATCTGGAAATGGAGCTGAAGTGCTGGTGAATGGCTTGATTCAATCCTGAAATTTTGTTGTTGTTGTTGTAAGGTGCAGTAGAGTATCCAACTCATAGCGACCCTCATAGTGTTTTCAATGGCTGACTGTTTCGGGATTGCCTCAGGAGAGGATTGCCACGTCCTTCTCCCGTTTTTTTCGGTGCTGGGAATCGAATCTGGGACCCAAGAGACTGCAGAGCAGCGCTCTATCAACTGAGCTGAATCCCAGCCCTCATGAAACTTGTTGTTGTTGTTGTTGTTGTTGTTAGGTGCTGTGGAGTCGAGTCCGACTCATAGCAACCCTGTGTACAGCAGATCGAAACACTTGCCGATTCTGTGCCAGGCAAACCATCTTATTTATGTTTAAGCCCATTGTCGCAGACACTGTGTCAATCCATCTGGTGGAGGGATTTCCTCTTTTGCGTTGACCTGCCACTCTTCCAAACATGATGTCCTTCTCCAGGGATTGTTCTCTCCTGACTACATGTCCGAAATATGTAAGACGCAGTTTGGCCATTCTTGCTTCAAAGGAGCACTCTAGTTGTACTTCTTCTAGGACAGATTTGTTGGTTCTTTTGGCAGTCCATGGTATATTCGATAGACGTCTCCAGCACCACAATTCAAAGGCATCAATTCTTTTTCTGTCTCTCTTGTTCAATGTCCAGCTTTCATAACTATATGATGCCACTGAAAATACCATGGCATGAGTCAGACGCACCTTTATCTTATGTGACATCTTTGCTTTTCAATACTCTAAAGAGATCTTTTGCCACAGATTTTCCTACAGCAATGTGTCTTTTGATTTCTTGACTGCTACTTCCATGGGTGTTGATTATAGAGCCAAGCCAAGCAAAATCTTGGACAACCTCAATCTTTTCTCCATTTATTGTGAAGTTGCGTGCTGACCCAGTCATAAGGATTTTTGTTTTGTTGATGTTTAGTTGTAACCCATATTGAAGGCTCTGATCTTTGATCTTCATCAGTAAATGTTTTAAATCTTCTTCACTTTCAGCAAGCAGAGTTGTGTCATCTGCATAACGCAGGTTGTTAATGATTCTTCCTCCAATCTTGATGCCACGTTCTTCCTCATAAAGTCCAGCTTCTTGGATTATTTGCTCAGTGTATAAATTGAAGAGATAGGGTGAAAATATACAGCCGTGATGCACACCTTTCTCAACTTTAAACCACTCAGTGTTTCCTTGTTTTATTTGAACAACTGCCTCCTGGTTCATGTACAGATTTCTCATGAGCACAATTAGGTGTTCTGGTATTCCCATTTTCCAAAGTGTTATCCATAATTTATTATGATCCACACAATCAAGTGCTTTTGCATAGTCAATAAAACATAGATAGACATCTTTCTGATATTCTCTGCTTTTAGCTAATATCCACCTGACATCAGCAATGATGTCCCTAGTTCCCCGCCCTCTTCTGAATCCCGCTTGATTTTCTGGTAATTCCCTGTCTATCTACTGCTGCAGTCGCTTCTGAATGATCTTTAGTAGAATTTTGCTCGTGTGTGATATTAATAATATTGTCTGATAGTTTGCACATTCAGTTGGATCCCCTTTTTTGGGAATGGGCACAAATATGGATCTCTTCCAGTCAGTTGGCCAAGTAGCTGTTTTCCAAATCTGTTGGCATAAACATGTTAACACCTCCAGTGCTGCATCTGTTTGTTGAAACATCTCTGTTGGTATCCCATCAATTCCTGGAGCTTTGTGTTTCACCAGTTCTTTCAAGGCAGCTTCCACTTCATCCTTCAACACCATTGGTTCCTCTTCATATGCAAGCTCTTGGAATGGTTGGTCATCTACCAACTCTTATTTGTATAATGACTCTGTGTATTCTTCCCATCTTCTTTTGATGTTTCCTGCATCATTTAACATTTTCCCTGAAGAATCTTTCACTACTGCCACTCGACACTTGAATTTTTTCTTCACTTCCTTAAGCTTGAGAAACACAGAGCGTGTTCTTCCCTTTTGGTTTTCTGCCTCCAGCTCCTTGCACATGTTATTATTATATTTGTTTTTGTCTTCTCGAGCTGCCTTCTGAAATCTTCTGTTTAGTTCCTTAACTTCATCATGTCTTCCTTTTGCTTTAGCTGCTCGACGTTCAAGGGCAAGGTCCAGTGTCTCTTTGGACATGTAATTTGGTCTTTTCCTTTTTTCTTGTCTTTTTAAGAACTTTTTGCTTCCTTCTTGAATGATATCTTTTATGTCATGCCACAACTCTTCTGGTCTCCTGTCATTTGTGTCTAATGCATTAAACCTATTTTTGAGGTGGTCTCTGAACTCAGGTGGGATATACTCAAGGTCATACCATGGCTCTCGTATACTTGTTCTAATTTTCTTCAGCTTCA